>MDKJ01359751.1:0-12929 GCA_005239525.1 Nicotiana knightiana | reverse complement strand
CGTGATCGATATCACTACTGAAATGAAAAGCTATGGGCTCTTGAATATGATGATGTTGAAGGGAAAAAGGGAAACATTGTGAAACTTGTTTGATTATGGTTGTTTCTTTTCATGTACCTTGATTTATTTGGTTATATCACTGTCTCTTAATTGTGTACTGTTTGATTGTACTTGGGTAAAGTTTGTGTATACATACTAGTACTATTCCGCAGTACTAACGTCCTTTTTGCCGGGGGCACTAAATCTTTTATATGGATGTCCTCTTCCAGCTGTACTGGTGAGCCCCCTTCCTCTCGGAGCCATGTGTAGTTCCTGCTATCTCTTTTGAGTATATTATGTATTGTAAGGTATAGCCGGGGCCTTGTTGCCGGCAAGTATTGTATAAACTCTTAAACATTCTTAGAGGCTCCGTAGACACTATGTGGGTGTATATATGTATATTTTGGGCTGTGGTTGTAATTGTTCGTAATCATGGTCCGTATTGGAAGTGTTGTATCTATTTTTTATGTAACGGGAAATATAATATGATAATGTAATACGAGGAAAAGAAATTGGACTTATTATGTTAATCACACGCTTTTAAATTCATTTCATTGTTTCATACAAATCATGTACGATATTATCACGTGGGGTAGGAAAGGCAAATCAGGTTCTCTTGACTGGGATCACCCGGTTGAGTACCGGTCGCGTCCCTCGATTTTGGGGTGTGACAACACCCTCCTAATATAACGAGTAGTAAAACAAGGAAGAACAATCATAGAATCAATGGGACCTCAAACAATACCAAGACATCAAGTTAGGATCAAGATACGTTTTCAAGAAATTTATGTATTTAAGGTTGGGAGATCTTTAGTACATGTCTTTAGCATAGGGTCCGATTACGACCCGATCGTCTAGGCCATCTCACCAAGAGAAATCTAATCACAATGAGAATCATAATAACAATATCAATCACAATCTCAATCACAATGTCATGACCCAAATCGGAGGGCTGCGACGGGCACCCGATACTTTACTCAACGGAGTACCAATGTAACATATGTTTCTTATCGTACTATTATGGGTAAATGTGAAAAAAGGGTCATCATGGCATAAACGAAATAAAACATAAGGAAATTCTAGACATAGGATAACCTAACATGATATAGAAACTTATACATGTGACATACGGGCCTATAAGGCTGACATAATCACTTGTACACTGAACATAGGCCGACACGGCCATACAATCTTTTACGTACATGACATATGTCTACAAGCCTATAAGAGTACATAAACATCATAAGGGAAGGACATGGCCCCGACATACCACTCAATACATGTCTAAATCAGACAGACCCAACGAGCAACTACGGAGCAAATAGAGCGCACCAACATCTTCTACTGAGCTGATAGCCTACTTGGAGGACTCTCAACCTGTATATCGGGACCTACGGGGATGAAATGCAGCGTCCCCAGGCAAAAGGGATGTCAGTAACAATAAAGTACTAAGTATGTAAGGCAGGAAAACATAAATAATAATAGTAATGTAAAGTGAGATAGAGGAGATACAACATGTAGCATCTGAGCGCCTCTGAGGGCTACTGACATGAAATGCATGATACATATATATACATAAACATTTAAAAACATATGCCTCTTTGGGCATCATCATCATCATATCGTACCTCACCTCGAAGAGGACTTGGTAAAAACGTACCCGGCCATCATAGGCTTGGTAGAATCGTACCCGGCCACGTGGCGCTCGGTAAACCCAACTGATCAGTTGTTGCACAATAAGTGTCGTACTCTGCCGACTATAGCGAGGCCCGGTAGAGTAAAATAGATACTATATATAATGCATGCCGGACTCATGGAATCGCTCTTTAAAACTTTTGGAGTGACATAAGGTAGTTGCAACTTTGATTAACATTATGGACATCATACCATCAATACGAACTTCATTAGGACTCAAAGATCATACATAGTTTCCTAGAACTTTGTAAGGAAAGAACAACATGGACAACCTTAGTTGCTAGGAGTAGATTCATTATGAAATAGCGTATTGTTTAAGTTCGTTTCACTTCAGATCATCCCAAAAGAATGAAGGAAGAGCTTTAAAATACCTTTGCAATCTTTTCTCCAATCGTCAACCAAGCTGAATATGATCTTCCTACGTCTACAATGAGTAACCCGACTTTGTCGTCATCATATAAGCAGTGGAACTCTCATATTTCAAAACCAGTATTCAACAAGAAAATAGACATCTCTCCCATGTTTTAACTTAATCCCATATGTTACCAAAAGTCACCAAACAGCCCAAACAACAACAATATAATTCACAATAAGTTCTCTGATTAGTTCAACAATCATTTTGAGGGGCAAGCTCGATCGGAATCCGTATAACCCATATAACCCCTTATAGACTTCTTACATTAACTTAAAAACATCATTAATATGATAATGAAGTAATTCATCAATGATTCCATCCTTATACCATATATTTATAACAAAGGAAACAATCCACAACTCCAGCTTTCTTCAATTAGCAACTTTATTCACTAGTTCATGTCTAGTACAACCATTTAACTTAATTAACATCAAGATAACATTAAGCACCTGTAAAAACATACACTTACCTCCTATAGTAGCTTCAAGCTGAAATCCAAGTTATATTTAGCTTACAACATCCCTCAATGGCAATACAACACCATTTAAGCTAATCCAAGTTGTATCTTAGAGTTTATTATCCAAACAACTTAACCAACATACAAGCAAGCTTAAGAACAATTAGTAGGCTGTTATACTCACCTTAGCCTGTAGAAAAAACTTCAAATTTAAGCCAAACACATCCCAAAACTATCCTCAATGACAACACAACATCAAAGCGGTGTTGTTCTTTACTAGAACTAACTTTTGATGTTGAAATATGGTGTAATCCATTTGCAAGACTTGAAATAACCTAGGGTTGATTTGAAAACCATGGGAGAGTATTTTAAATAACATAAACCACTTAAACAACCTCCCACACGAGCTGGAACCACCCAAAAATCAGCAACGACAAGAAGAACAAGAACTTACTAGCGCGACTTGATTCCCGACACTTGATTTGTGTTGTTTACCCTTTATTTGGCTCTTGCATCATGAGAGAAACTTGAGAGAGTGTTTTTAGGGTTATAAGGTCTGAATATACAAAAAAATAATGACTATAAACGGGGTTGAGGCATCTTATATATATCCATATGTCTTAACCGCCTATGTGGGTCCCATAGATAGCAGCTTGGTGCAGTCACACAAAAATGCGAATATCTCTCTACTCCAAGATTGTATCGATGAAAGATTTAATGAATTGGAAACTAGACTCATAAATCTTCAATTTGGTGGGTATATCACCCCGTAATTCCAAGTAAATTGGGATAAAAACTTAGTAACATTTGACCTAAAGTTTAAGTAATGCCCAGCCAGATCCTGATATCCCGTCCTTTTCTTAAACCATAATTGTTTGCTCCTATGGGGAATAACTGATATGGGTGTGTACAATTGTACATACCTCTGTTACAATTGAAGGTAACTCAAAATTCTTATATTTCTCTGCTTGAATTGTAAATACTGTTAATCTTCACTAACTGGGTACCTCGAACCTTTTAGCAACTTGTTTCTTTTACTTGATGAAACTTGTATCTACCTTCTGATTCTCTTATTGCTTTTTACCATATAGGTGGATAGATATTCATGCCTTAGGTCTCCTTATCAAGAATCTTACACGTCTTAGACAAACATAATCTGCCGAAGACCTCACATTTACTCATCATAGGCATGATGCAAAGTTGAGTTCCTCTGACATAAGTCTTCCACAGCCACATTCAATCTATTACCAACTACCTTCGTGGATGTAGGTATCATTTTATTATGAATAAAGTAGAATTTAGGTGTTTGAATTCTTACAACTGAGCTCTACCACACGATCTAGAGTAAGAAGAAAGAGTGACAATCCTAAAGGCCCTGTAGCCTCCTTCTTATAAGTGTGGTGCACAACACACCTATAAATAAGACTCTACTAGACACGTCTTGTAGACTCCCTAGGACAGAACTGCTCTGATACCACTTTTTTCATGACCCAAATTGGAGAGCTGCGACGGGCACCCGGTACTTTACTCAACCGAGTACCGACGTCACATATCTTTCTTATCGTAATATTATGGGTAAATGTGCTAAAAGGGTCATCATGACATAACCGAAATAAAATATAAGGAAATGCTAGACATAGGACCACCTAACATGATATAGACACTTATACATGTGAAATACGGGTCTATAAGGCTGACATGACCACTCGTACACTGAACATAGGCCGACAAAGCCATACCATCTTTTATGTACATGACAAATGTCTACAAGCCTTTAAGAGTACATAAACATCATAAGGCCGGGACAGAGCCCCGACATACCACTCAATACATGTCTAAATCGGACTGACCCAATGAGCAACTCCGGAGCAAATGGAGGGCACCAACATCTTCTGCTAAGTTGATAGCCTACTTGGAGGACTCTCAACCAGTCTATCAAGACCGGCGGGCATGAAACGTAGCCCATGCAAAAGGGACGTCAGTACGAATAAAGTACTGAGTATGTAAGGCATGAAAGCATAAATAAGAATAGTAATATAAAGTGAGAGAGAGGAGATACAACCTACAGCATATGAGCGCCTATGAGGGCTGCTGACATGAAATGCATGATACATATATATACATAAACATTTAAAAACATACGCCTCTGTGGGAGTCATCATCATCGTATCGTACCTGACCTCGAAGAGGACTCGATAAAAACATACCCAGCCATCATAGGCTCGGTAGAATTGTACCCGGCCACGTGGAGCTCGGTAAACCCAACTAATCAGTGGTTGCACAATAGGTTCCGTACTCGGCCGACTATAGCACGGCTCAGTAGAGTAAAATAGATACTATATATAATGCATGCTGGACTCATGAAATCAAGTTTTAAACCTTTCAGAGTTACCTAAGGTAGTTGCAACTTCTATTAACATTATGGACATCATACCATCAATATGAACTTCACTAGGACTCAAATATCATACATACTTTCCTAGAATAACTTTGTAAGGAAAGAACATTATGGACAACCTTAGTTGCTAGGAGTAGATTCATTATGAAATAGCGTATTGTTTAAGTTCGTTCAACTTTAGATCATGCCAAAAGAATGAAAGAAGAGCCTTAAAATACTTTTGCAATCTGGTCTCCAATTGTCAACCAAGCTCAATATGATCTTCCTACGTCTACAATGAGTAACCGACTTTGTCGTCATTATATAAGTATTGTAACTCTCATATTTCAAAACCAGTATTCTACAAGAAAATGGACAGCACCTCCCATATTTTAAATTCATCCCATATGTTACCAAAAGTCACAAAATAGCCCAAACAACAACAATATAATTCACAATAAGTTCTCTGATTAGTTCAACAATCATTTTGAGGGGCAAGCTCGATCAGAATCCGTATAACCCATATCACCTCTTATCGACTTCTTACATTAACTTAACAAACTCATTAATATGATAATGAAGTCATTCATCAATGATTCCATCCTCATACCATATATTTATAACAAAGGAAACAATCCACAACTCCAACTTTCTTCAATTAGCAACTTTATTCACTAGTTCATGTCTAGTCCAACCATTTAACTTAATTAACATCAAGATAACATTAAGCACCTGTAAGAACACAATACACATACCTCCTATCGTAGCTTCAAGTTGAAATCCAAGTTATATTTAGCTTACAACATCCCTCAATGGCAATACAACACCATTTAAGCTAATCTAAGTAGTATCTTGTAGTTTATTATCCAAACAACTTAACCAACATACAAGAAAGCTTAAGCACAATTAGTAGGTTGTTATAATCACCTTATCCAGTAGAAAAAAACTTCAAATTTAAGCCAAACACAGCCCAAAACTATCCTCAATGACAACACAACCTCAAAGAGGTGTTGTTCTTCACTAGAACTAACTTTTGGTGTTGAAATATGGTGTAATCCATTTGCAAGACTTGAAATAACCTAGGGTTGATATGAAAATCATGGGAGAGTATTTTACAGAACATAACCACTTAAAACAACCTCCCACACGAGCTGGAACCACCCAAAAATCAGCAACAACAAGAAGAACAAGAACTTACTAGCGCGACCGGATTCCCGACACTTGATTTGTGTTGTTTACCCTTTGTTTGGGTCTTGAATTATGAGAGAAACTTGAGAGAGTTTTTTTTGGGTTCAATGTTCTGAATATACTGAAATTTAATGACTAAAACGGGGTTGAGACATCTTATATATATCCATATTTCTTAAACCGCCTATGTGGGCCCCATAGAGAGCTGCTTGGTGCAGTTTCGCAAAAATACGAATATCTCTCTACTCCAAGATCGTATCGATGAACGGTTTAATTCTTTGGAAACTAGGCTCATTGATCTTCAATTTGGTGGGTATATATCCCCTTAATTCCAAGTGAATTTGGATATAAACTTAGTAACAATTGACCTGAAGTTTAAGTAAAATTATGAACGTAAGTTGCTACAACTTTTGTCGACTTTTATTCCATAACTTCCTTGACTTAAAAATGTAACACAAGACTATAATAAGACTAAATAAATCATAACATATCCTCATTATCATGTTAAAAACTCTAGTCTCACCCCTAAATTTCATGTTATAACATTCCAGATGTGTCGACTTTCGACGAAACTTCTTCAATTGGTTTAGCTTCTAAGCCTTCCAACCCTCTTGGTATTTGCAGTCCATGATCTTAAATATTTCTAACCTGCAAATTAACATGATTAACTTACCTTATTTACTTTCAAAGACGATCTCATTTCTGAGCTTAAATCCATTGACTTACAACGTACTCTCACGTACGAAAATATGGGGCGTAACACGCAATCACCACCATGTGTGCGGCATGGCTTCCGACCTCGACCCAATTGGCTACGCCGTCTCATCACAATATCGTGTGGATCAACATCACCCTTTTCTAGTAATCCTCTCATCCCATTTAAGGGGATTAATCTCATCACATCAACATCATCCCAAATAAGGGAGAATAATCACAATCCACTTCTATACCGGCATATGGTCACATTTGAATACATTATCGAAGGATAACACAATCTGATAAAAACACTCGGAATACATTTTGAGCATATGTATTTCGACACATAGTTTATTAAGAATAGTCAAATTTATAAGGAACAACTAGAAACATGTGACGTAAGAGCTTGAGCCAATCATAATTACAACTTACGAGGACATCATGAGCTTCAACTCTACAAGAGGAGTTTAGCCAACATACCTTGCTTTGAGCTCCCTTAAATTACATCAATAATCCGGAAATCCTAGGAACTTCAATCTATTTAGAAACATAACATAATTGAACCATAATTAGGAAGATACTTGGGGTTTCATCTCATTTGAGTATTTTATCAAACACTTGATAGGCATTATGATTTGAAGGTCCTACTGTGGTGGATTCCTTAATCCCACATCTCAATATCTACTCTTTTGAGCTCAAAAACCTTCCCACATTATTGTTGGCACATGCATACATGGATAACACCCCCATATCTAAGAATCACACTCCACATTACCCATCTTCTACCCCAAACTCAAAATTGAAGACTAGGGTATGGAACCTTGCCTGTTGGATGAAGACCTTGTGATTTGTTTCTTGTGAATTCTTCCGGACTTCAACAAAGATCGGTGAACCAAGCACTTGGGGCTTTCTCCTCTCTCTCAAAAAAACTCCCCTCTCTCTAAATAGGTAGAATTACCCTTCAAAATGGTTCTTTAAGTCTATTTATTAAAACAGGATCGGATTATAAAAATAGGAAAATGGACCCTCCTAACTTAGCTCTGCGCTCGCGGACAGGGGAGGATCCACGTGGAGAAGCATGGGGCACGTGAACCCATTCTCCCCTCCTTGGACTGCGTATCACAGTGGTATTTTCCAGATAAAATACTTAATTATCCATGTGAGAACCCATGGTGAAAAGAGCATTTGGTGTAGTAGTAGCTTTGTGCACCATTGTCCCCTACGTCTAGGGTTCGAATCCAGTTCCCTACCTTCCATCGCTAAGTCGGTAATTTATTTCTCTTTTTATTTATTTTCTATTTCAATTCAAATCTCATGCCTTATCTTTTTTTTTTTTCATGCTTTCTTCTGTTTTTGGGTTCACCCTTGACATATCCTTAAAGTAAATTTTTATTTTTATTTGATTCCGTCGCTATTCTTTTCTGTGTTCTTATTTCACTAATTATTAACTCTTCTACAAGAAAAATATCAGGAGATATTACAACAACAAATACAAACTCAATTTGATATTCATCAGTGTAAAGCGTATTATCAAGCCATGGGAGGAGAAATAAATGAAGATTATATGGTCTTGGATCTCAAAGTGCTACTACGGGCCAAATCTTTATGGCTCTTTTGGATCTGATGCTACATCGTCAGCAACACCTCCAAATGCTCAATCAACACCGACAGAGAATCTGGATGAGTTAGTGATGCGATTAATTCCTGCACTGGCAGATCATATAGTTCATGTAATCGTTGAGCAGGTACGCGAATTAGTTTCCTTACCCTCGCATCAGCCAAATACTGATCTTAACAACCACCTATTAGATGTTCACCTACTGTTCCTGCATCTTCTACTGCTGCTAACATTGATGAGGTTCATGCATTGCGTTCTGATGATGACCGTAACTCTCCAGCCTCGCATAGTTAGCCTACTTTGTTTGGACTTTATTTTTGGTCCTTGTGGATTTTTTTTACTTAACGATACTGTTATATGCATTATGCTATATATGTTGGACCTTGTTGATTATATTGTTAATTTATATTAATATCAGTGACTTTTTATTAAGTGTATTTAATAGCTTTTGTGTAATATGCTAGAATAGAGTACATTTAAGATAATAAATAAAAATAATTTTAAAAAATCAGCAATATATTAAAATAAATTAGCGACAGATACTTTCCGTAGCTAAAATTATCGCATAAAATTAAATCTTGTGACGAACTGGCGACAAAAGGTTTTTGTTGCAAAAGGCAGGAGAATTAGCTATAACACGTCTAGCGACGGACGATTTTGTTGATATAAGAACAAACGGCGAATTTTGTTATGTATTGAAACGACGAAAGGCGTCAAAATAACGATGATTATTTCCCTCGCTAACCTTTGCTACAGATACATGTCGTCACTATTCCGTCGCTAATTCTGCGACGGTTTGTCATTTTTCGTCATTGGAAGCCTAGCTACGACATTTTAGGGACCAACTTGAATCTGTCGCTAAAAACCAGTAGCGACGGAACGGTGATTTAGCGACGGAGTGCGGCCGTCGCTAAACCCTGTTTTTATTGTAGTGCTAGTTTTCCAAATAAGAAAAAACATAGGAAAAAAATGTTGCAAGAAAACATGATACAGTGAAAGGCTTTCTAGATGGAAAGGAAAATTTAATCGAGGTTGACGATACTAGGACTCTTAGAATCGTACTTATCACGCTATCTTATGGCTAGCTATCTGCTACACATTTCATGTATATCTAAAATCTTGTGTTCTTTATCTTAAAATAGGTGATGATGTACTTATCTTATAGTTGTAACTCTCGTCATATAAATACATACACAACTCAGACTCTATTGGTTTGTTGGTTAATTGGGATCACACTTTTGTCTTCGATCCACTGATGTTGTTCGAATGGCACAAGCTTTCTCCTACACAATCAAATGCTCCAACAATCTCTCTTTCTTCAGTAAAGATGATATCTGCCTTCAGTCCTGGTCTATGTAATCTATCTGCAAGCTTTTGTTGTTGTCTGTCGGTTTGGTGACGCTTGGAATCTTCGCTTGGGCCATGTTCGAGTAGACAAACTTAATTAATTCATTTAGCAATAATTGTGCTTCCTATTAATTTTAGGGGCAATTGACAATGAAGAACCATATCTGTTTGCTCTGAGTAGAAACAAGATGATGAGAGAACCTTGCAGAGAGAGAATTCTTTCATTGAATTATAAATGAATGTACAGTATCACAATTATAAAGGATTCTATTTATACATAGTTGTAATAATAATAATCTAGCCTCCTAACTAACTCTGCGTGTACAACTGACATCTAATGTAATTATCCACTAACTACTTTCAGTGCTATTTACAAGTTTACCCTTGCATACATGTATTATATTACACCTATTTCATCACCCACCTCAAGCTAGGAGGTGCAAAAATGTTCAGCATTCCTAGCTTGCCAACTAGGTATTCATGTTGTATCCTTGCCAATCATTTTGTGATAATGTCTACTTCTTGATCTTTTGATCCAACATGTTGTGTCCTAATTAGCCCCTCTTGGATTTTTTGTCGGATGAAATGATAATTTATTTCTATGTGCTTTGTTCTTTCATGGAACACATGATTAGCTGCAATTTGCAATGCAGCTTTACTGTCACTATACACCTCAATTGGTAATTAAACTTTTGTTCCCAACTCTTTTAACAAAGCTGTTAACCAAACCACTTCTAAAATTGCACTAGCCATGCTTCTATATTCTGCTTCACCCAAGCTTCTGGAAACTGTATTTTGTTTCTTTGATTTCAGGAAACTAAAGATTCTTCATATTTGATTAAGAATCAAGAAGCTGATCTCCCGGTGTTGGGACATGATGCCCAATCCTCATCACAAAACACACTCAATCTGTTGGAACTTTTGCTGCCTAGTAGAATTCCTAGCCCATGCTCTCTCTTAATGTATCTTACTACCCTTATAGTTGCATCCTAATGTGACTTTTTTGGTTGCTGTAGGAAATGACTAAGAGTTTGCACTGAGAAAGCAATATCTGGTATGGTTAAAGTCAGAGGATCATCAGTGACCCCTACTAACTTGTCTAGTTCTAGGACGGTCAATTTCACACTTTTCTCTGGAGGAGTCCAAGCTTGTTTTGCACTTCCAAGACCTAGCTCTGAAAATATTTCAAGAGCATATTTTCTTTGGTTGATCAATATTCCTTTGGTGGATCTACTAAACTCCATTCCCAGAAAAAACTCTCTCTGAGATCTTTAATCTTGAATGCCTTGTGTAGTGAAGTTTTGGTGCTTTATATGAGATTCAGATTATTTTCTGTCACTAGCATGTCATCCACATAGACAAGGACCACAACTATATATGTTCCTTCTTTCCTAATGAATAGTGAATGATCTAAGTTGCTTTGATGAAAACTAGATTCCACTAAGGCTTCTGTCAATTTGAGATTCTATTGTCTACTTGTTTTCTTGAGTCCATAGAGGGATTTGACTAGCCTGCACACTATGCCTCACTCCTCCTGGCTTGTAAATCCCTGTGGTAAGTCCATATAGACCTCATCATGCAAGTCCCCGTGCTAGAAAGCATTGTAAATATCTAATTGATGTATAGCCCAACTATGTACATGTCACAACCCCAATTTCTCCCTGTAGGATGTCATGACGGAGCCTAGTCTCATAGACTAGGAAAACCTAACACTTACTAATTAATAGCAAAATTTAATCAACAACTATGAATTTCGACATGGAAATTTTCATACAAGCCAACAATCCCAAAACCTGTAGTACAAGTCATAAGCTCTAGTGAGTTTGCTAGAAAAAATATGTCAATACAACTGTTTCGGAATAGAAATAAACAATACAACTACAATATAAGAAGGTGACTCCGAGTCCTACGAACACGACGACAGGTTTACCTTGAGTCTCTACGGAAAAACTCGAACAGCTAGCTATTGATCAACCAAATCGAAATACCTAGAGCTGCACAAAAATGTGTAGAAAGCGTGGCATGAGTACACCACAGTGATACCCATTAAGTATCAAAACTAACCTCGGTGGAGTAGCGACGAGGGACAGTCAAGACACCTACGAGACTAAACAACCTGAACAAATATGAAGGTGAACTAATAGGAAACAATGTTAATATAAAGCTAACCATGGTAAGGAAGACAAAATAATACTTGCAATGAAACACTTGAAACAACAATGAAACACTTGAAACTGATAGTAATGCTGTAGAGTAAGTTGGACACAGTCTAAGTCCGATGAAACCAAATAAAGGAAAATGAATAAAAACTCAACAAGAACAACCTCTTTTACACCAAATATATTCAGGATTTTCCACGATGTACCAAACCTCATATTCACAAATTATGGGTCCCAATTCTTGAACCCTAATCACTTGTCCTCTTGTGCGCACATTACAAATTCATAACCACACAAACGACTCACGTGCCAAGAGTATCTAATATTTGCACGGGCCACTCACGTGCCAATAATAATAATGACTCATGATTACACGAACAACTCACGTGCCAAAGGGATAACTCTCACACAGAAGATAAGTATACGGGAGTACATGTAAACGGTCAATAACAACATGATTCATCTTCTTAACCGATATGAGTGATTTAGTTACATTATGCTTGTGCAAGTGTTCTACCACAATTCAAGTCAATAAGTAAGAGCAGAGACAATGAATGACACATAAGAAACGATCACCACGAAATGTACACGGTATAACTCACACAGGGTAGGCACACCACTACACAAATAACAACAATAACAACGCCCCCAGGCCATCACAAATCATTCCCGACATAACCCACCTTGTCTCGCCACGTGCGCAATAATAAAGTAAATGCCCTCCTTGTCTAGTGATGTGTGGCTAAAATTCATGATTTTAAGCATTATATACCTTGCATTTTATGTTCTTTAATGATAAAAATACACGTCGTATGTGCCTAATGAAGTTTATTTAATGTGTAGGTGAGTTGGAAATGGAAGCCGAGCTAAATGAGAGCATAAACGTCGGAAAATACGCGCAAGAGTCAAAAAGGAGCGATCCGGGACAAGCCTGGCGC
>ML376447.1:0-190350 GCA_005239525.1 Nicotiana knightiana | reverse complement strand
ATATATATATATATATATATATTTTTTTTTTTTAAATACTGTTAGCCTAAATGATAGGCTAAACAGGCAAGTGTTAGACTTAATATTAGAAGGTTATTTACAAAACATGTTTTGTTATTAAAAAGCCTACTGTATCACCCCCAACGAGGTTTTAGGTTAAGAACTATATAGACCAGACAGTTGCTAATTTCGACAGTAAACCTTGGTTAGGCCAACCTAACCGGTGATGCTTGGTAAACCCGTTTAGGCAAGTGGCCGTTGAAGGGTTGTGAGGAGCATCGTGGTTTAAGGGTTACTGTAGAGGTTAGTAACTGGCCAAGACTGCTGTAATTTACTCCCTGACCCTCGTTGGAAGCGATCCTTATTCCATATTTTGTGTGTTAGTGTGTAATTGGCCTCCATAAAAGTTTGATACTTTCTTTTCCTCTTCTTCTTCTTCTTCTTCTTCTTCTTCTTGTTTTTCTTATTTTTTTATATACATTATTATATATTTCATATACAAAGTTATACATTATTATACATATAATGTACACGTACAATTAAAACTAAAATTGAAATGTTTCTATTTTTCTTATTTTTTCTCGGAAAATCTATGTATAAAATTAATTAAGTTATTTTTTTCTGCCAAATTACAAACTTGCAACAATTTTTTTCATTTTATTTTTTGATTTCTACCATTTGAAACTTGGGGAAGAAACAAATATAAGACTTGACAAAGGTCCTTTTCTAAGATATATTACCATTCTCATTCTATCAGTTACGTAAACAGATTAAGTCTCGTATAGAGTTGTAGATATTTTACTGCTTCCACTTCTATACAACTTTTCATTAAAAAAAAAAAATTTAACTATAAAAGCCTTACGTATTTTCAGAAAATAAATGACACCATTGAAATTGATTGTTTCAATTGGAATCTGTACGAAACATAGGGATTTATGAAAAAAGAATAATAGCAATTTTTGGTGATGTAAAAAAGCTTTTTTCGGACCTTAATCTTTATCTTTGGGCTATAAATTTATAAAGTTATAACTGGGCGGACTAATTGCAATACATGTGTATGAATTGCACTTACGCGTAATTCACCCTTATTTTTTTTTTTCCAGAATTTTACAGTTATAATTGATGATTTTCCTTTTCTTTTTTTCAAATTTAATTACCTTCTTTATTGATGGTAAAAGTTATCGCACATTACACAAAATCATTTCCATCGGTTAAGGATCGGAGTACAACTTTTCCGATCATAAAATGGAGGCGACTCCCTCTAATCCTACTCATAACATCATCTCCACCGCCCCCTCTGCCGCAATCAGTATGAACGCCTCCGTCGCCAGCCACCGCAATCCGCTAAGAGTTGACTGGCCGACGGTCGACGGACCACTGGGTTTGACAGAGCAAGACTCCGTCGATTACGCGCGTCGATTCTTCAACTTTGGGTTTTTACTCCTCCCTTGGCTTTGGGCTGTTAATTGCTTCTACTTTTGGCCTGTCCTTCGTCGGCCCAACTCCCATTATCAACCCGAGCTCCGTCGCTGTAAGTCCCAATTGATTTATCGATTATGAACTCTATGTGATTGAGAGACACTGCGTAATTTTGGTTTTTTTAGGAGGAATTCAGTTATATATATTGACAGTGTAATGGCTTTGTTACACTGGATTTAACCTGTTATAATTGGTGTCATTTGTTCTAGGTTATCAATCAAGGTTTGTGAATATAGCTGCCTGCCATTGCCATTTAAAGTGATCTCCATTCTATATATGTTTTTTACACTGTCCGTCCGTGCATAGAACTTAAACTCTTTTCAGAAACCCATTTGAGTACCGTGATGCTAACATTCTTTTTCTAGCTGCTTTACTTTGTGAATTGTACTTGCTCAGTTCCGAAAAGAATGAAAGGGCTTACGAGTATAAGGGCCAACACACCTAATTTTGTGAAATAGGACATGATTTCTTGGGTGTTGTTCAAGCAAAATTTACATATTCCAAAAATACTTTAAAAGTTCTGTAGATCAAAATTCACAGGTAAAAAGAATTTGAAAAATGTTTTAAACAATGTAGTTAGAGAAACATTGTTTGACTTTGCAAGTAAAATCTGCCAAACTAATTGGGACAGAAAGAGAACTTATTTGCTTTCACTGTTTTGATGAGCGTGTAGGCGAATCCATGACTTAAACTTGATGGGTTCAACTTTTAAGGTTCTTAGCACTTAAGTCGTTTTACTAATAAAATTATGAGTTCAAATATAATATTCGTTGAAATTTTGACTGGTTTTTATCTATGCTCCGCATTAAAGTATTGGGTTTGGATGAGCTAGGTTCTTATGAGTTGTGTGTACTATTTGCTTTTGGAGGGGAAGGGACTAATTTGGCCAGCTTCGGCATTAAGTTACTGAAAGGAAACACATCCTTTTTTTTTGTTTTGCGTTTGCTAAGCTTGAACTGATAGTTGTGTGGATCAGTGCTGAGATAGTGAAGACTTACCCGTCCGGATCACAATTTGAATCTTTTCATGTTCTGTTAATTCCTGCTTCTATTTTTGTGTCTTGAATTGCAAGATTTGATTAGTATTATCTGAGAAAATGAACTCATGAATGGTAATTTCTATTGAGAAACAGTTTGGCTAGTTGTCCAAAGTCTGGTGTGGTGGATATGTGATAGCGTTGTGTTGATATGGTACTTGTTGAAATGCATTATTGAGGCAATAGATGCTTAGATGGTCCAAATTTGAGTTAAACGCCTATAGCTCAATAGATTTAGGAAGCTTGTTGAGCAGGGTGAGAAGTTGACAACCTATGAGGTTCGCGGGCAGGGGGTGGGGTTGCTGAAAAGGGGTTAAGAGTAACAATTGGTTAAGCTCTAGAAATGTGAAATCAATTTCTTTGGCGATGAAGTCTATGTTAAGAGTGATGACCACTAAGCACTTGATATTCAAGAAACACAAACCAAATACCATTCATGTTTTAGAGTTGACTTCTTTGTTTAAAATGTAGAGACTTTTACAGCTGTATCTGCGCTATGTTTAGTTGGATGATAGAACATTTTCCATATGTTATATACCCCAATATTCTCCTAAGATTGTCATGTTTTCCATGTAAACGACTTATATTTAGTTGGATCATGAAGCATTTTCCAGATGTTATAAGTTGTACCATATCGGTCCCTAGGATGGTTTGGCAGCTCTCAGAGCACACGTTTGAGAAGCAAAACACTGGTAACTAGTGCTTACCTTATCAGTGTATGCGAAGCGTTTTTAAAAAGTATAATTACTTTTATGAGAAATATGAAATACATGTTTGAGAAAGCTTGGATTGAATTGCAGTTAAGAAATAATTCTTTCTGGGGTTAAGTGACTTTATTAGGTCATTACACAAGTTGTAATGAATGCATCATCGGGGTTGTAACTTCCCCAGCATTCCTTTATGCTGGTATTATGAACAAAAGTTACACTTACCAAAACAAATATTTCTAGGATTAAGTGTGTGATAAGTTGACAGACGGTTTTATGTATGTGGGATACATGGGGAAAGCAGCTTGTTGTACTTCAAAGAGTTATGTGATTGTCAGTAATATTTTCTAAAGGGGATGCATTTATTTTATGCGAAACATGAGAGCCTTCTTTGCAGTTCTTTAAATGTTGGTTGCTTGGCATACACTATTGAGAACAACATTGAGAATCCTAAGGGGTGGTTTGGTTCGGAGATAAGTTATGCAAGGATTAGTTATGCGGGTATTAATTATGCAGGGATTAATTATGCGGGTATTATTAATGCAAATATTGGTTATGCGGGGATTAATTATGAAGGTATTAGTTATGCAAGGATTAGCTATGAAGGGATTACTGTACAAGGATTAATTATTTTTGAATTTTTGATTTATTTTATCAAAAACTAATACACATTATGGTGAGTGTTCTACCAGGCATCAAGAATCCCATTGAAGCCCATGACGGGCTTCCATGAATTTCAATATCAAATGTCTGTCCTACGAGAATTCATCTGACAACACTTTGAATTACCTGTCAAATTCTCATTCCTTAAGTCCTTGCCGGGAAAATGCAGAAACAAAGATAAAGGAAGGGAAAATAAAAGATCTTCATATATCCAATTTTGTTTCTGAAATTCTCATAAACCAAACAACTGAGAGAATGGTGAGCTGAAATTCTCATTCCTTCATTGGGGGTAATTTTGTCATTTATTAGTTTAATCAATGTATTATTAATACGCGTATTCATATTCCACATTCTACCCCGCATACGATTATATATGGATTCCCTCATATTTTATGCAAGTATTATGTATAAGGAGAAGTAAACAAAATCTTACCAAACATTGTATAAGTTGTGCAAGATTTTATACGGATTATACTGGATTTCATACATGGTTATACATGGATTAACTCTTTTAGAAAACCAACCAAACGACCCGTAGGTGTTTAAATGCATGAAGTTTAGAGGAATGAGATGGTAAGAGATACTTTCGCAAGCTGGCTCAGGGCTGCTCTTACCAAAAGGAAAAGAAGATGACAGCTACCTTGTCTGTCCTAGTTTATTAGTGCTTCTTTTGTTCCTAAAAGTTGACTGTATAGGAGGTGGATAGGAATATTCTTTTTGATTCTTCCACTATTAGAAGTGGTGGATATGCGATCTCAACAACCTATCTCCAATGCAAACGCAAATAAGGAATGGACAGTGGTGACAGAATACTCGAAAGAATAAAGTCTAATTTGTTTCCCAGAAGTGTGTCCCGTCCATTTTGTAACTCAAGATCTTTTATTGTGCAAATGTGTATTTAACAATTATTAACTCCCCTTGGTCTAAAAAGCATATATAGTAGCCTTCTTTGACTTTGGATGGATGATACATTGTATAGGTGTTGAATGCAATTAATATCTCCGTACTGCTAAAGATAACTTGATATCTAGGACTTTATATAAAGGCGCTAATTTTTGGATGAAAAACGGCCAATTTGACAGTAATGTGCTAAGTTTCTCGGACTCTTCACTTTCAGTGTTGCACCCGTGTCGACACGACATGGGTGTGAGTATGGGATCCGTACCGGATTTGGTCAATCGATTTGAGTACTTTGACCAAAATCAACAGAGAAATTCAGACAGATACAATGATTTTTGAAATCAAAACAAAAGTTAGGGTGAAGTTGAAGAAAACGAAATACCTTGTATGTAGAAATTTTTATGTCATTCCTTTTCCTTCTTATCTCCTTCTCGGATTCTCCTCTTGATCAATATCTTTTTCTTCTTAGAGTACCTTCAAGTTTTCCACATAATGTCTCATAATTTTGATATAACTTTATAACTCTATTTTTAGATATTTGAATTATTTTTAGCCGAATCCCCGCACCCGTATCCGCACCTACGAATCTTAAAATTCAGATCATGAAGGATCCGATCTCTAGATCCGCACCCGTATCGAACACTCGCACCCGAGTTCAAGCAACTTAGGTAATATGTAGTTACCCTTGCATTTTGACAACAGTAATTTTCTTTAACGGGACTTAGAAACTTAATAAAAACATAAGAAAATCCTACTAAATCCTAAAACTCTGAAAAAGAAGCACCATGTTTGCTAACCCCCCATCTTGACTGGATATCACCTTTAGATGCCCCTGAGCCCATATAATCATGATTCTTGTCCTGTCATTTAACACTAGAAATATCGCTTCATCAATCAAGCTATAGGCTTATGCATATAAACGTAAATGGACGTTCCAGCATCCTGTGTGCAATAGCAATGCTCTATATAATTAAGATGCAGTGCTTTAACAACTTTAGAAGAGACCCATATGGCTGTCACTTGTCGTAATTAGCCACTATCAAGGATTACCCTTAAAAGGGAAGGTTTTTTGGCCATAATAGGGCGGGCCAGTGCAAGTGGAATCGACTGTTGAGGTTTGGATGCTTCCACTAGGGATCTCCAGCACTTGCTATGATAACTCCTCCTGTGTTTCAGTTGGTTTTGGTGGTCTTCTTGTCTAAATACTATGAACTTTTTCCTTGTTCACTCTGAATATTTTTTTTTTTTTAAAAACACACTTTCTCGACTCATTTTCCATCCAATTCTCTCTCTCTCTCTCTCTCTCTCCCTCTCTCTCCCCCTCAGTTTTCAAAGCGCACCTTAAGTGCCAGGTGCTGGGCAGGTGAGCAATTTTTAATCAGGAATTCCAGTAGAAGTCCTAATTTTAACAGTTAATAATGATCTAGGACTTTCGGACAAGTCATGCAATTGGTAGAAAAATATACTCATCTGACTAGGCTTATCCCGTTCTTGAGGAACTTCAATATGCATATTACAAGTTTCAATCGCTGAGGTTAGAATGTTTGAGTTATAGATGTTAGGTCAGCAATTGGTTTCATGGTGTTGACTGTTAGTTACTGTTTTAACTTGGGCTGCAAGCACTTTTTCTAACATTGAGGTTTTGATATCTATGATTTGTAGATGTTGTCAGGTCAGCAATTGGTTTCGCGGTGTTTGCTGTTCTTCTCTCAACTTGGGTTCTTACCTTCTCCATTGGAGGAGAGCGTCTATTTGGTCATGCTTGGGACAAGCTAGTAATGTACAACGTTGCTGAGAAATATGGTTTAACGGGGTGGATTTAGGTACTTATTGCATTCATTTGTGGTCGACGCTGCTAGAGTCAAGATTTGTATATATTCTTCACTTGAAAAGATTATCTGACGTTGGAACTTCTCAGTTAGACAGTTACTATGATACTATTAAGGAGTGATGAAACCAGAAAAGAGGTGCACCTTTTGAACTCATTGTATGCAAAACCCAAAGATGCACTTTATGGATTCGAAGTTGTCATTTTGCTCTCTCTCTCTCTCTCCTCCCCCCCCCCCCCCCCCCCTCAATCTCACACACACACACACATTAAGAGGTACAGAGGTACTATAATACTGTTAAATTGTAGATGGAATCATAATAATGTGAATTATGGGACATGAGATTTTGTGTTGTATTGTTATGAGGTGATTAAGAAGGATTATAACGCTGGATGATTGTAGATGGGTAAATCAAATCTATGCAAAGTTAAGCTACTAAAAATTAAAGTTATCTGGTCATGACCTTTAGGAGTCATGTGGAGGGGGAAGGGGTTGAGTCAGTGGCGAAGGCACAAATTTATTAGGAGTATCCTTGAATATGTCAAAATATTTACTAAATATATAAGTCAATAATATTTTCTTAAAACAGTAATCTTTATATATATATATATATTGAGAATAGTGAAAGATAAATATTGGTCAAAGTGTGATAATAAGTTTGATTATGCAAAATTTTGCTATAATAAGTTAATATGCTCTATGCTGCGGGAAATTCCTTCTGCTCTCAATGTCATGGGTAGATCTACCCGTTGGTAATGGGTGCAAGAGTACACTACATTAACTTGAACAATATATTTATGTGAAAAAAAGACTTATAATCGTATTGATATATAGGTTTGGTTTTCAAGTAATCAAGAGGGAAAAGCAGAGAATAGGAGGTAGGAATTGGGATAGATGGGTGTGCTGTAAAAATGAAATTTTATGACAAATGCATAAATGCGGTGAACAAAGTTATAATGATTGTGAAATACTTTTTATGTTTATTGATTTGACGTAAATATCAAGTACCAATTTTATTACAGTTTGGAAAGCTAATAAAGTATGCCAAATAGATGTACTTTCACTATCGATACGTCGAATACTTCAAAATACACATGATTAGAAAAGTGTTGCACAAACATATGTTGAATAAATGAGGAGCTATATTCGTATCCGAATTCATGTAAAGATATTTCTAATAAATCGATATAATTATGTTCTTGTACAAAAGGAAAGAAAGAAAAAAGGAAAATCAATTTGTCTTAATTTGCCTGAATTTCATACCTCATTTGTTTCACAATCATTAAACGAATAGGATTTTACTATAGCCTTAAGAAAAACAAGTTACTCCAATGGGAGAATAACTCAATTAAATTAATATTTTACATTCTTTTACCTTTTATTTCACAGAATATTTTTAATTTTACCTTTTCTATTCCAATTTATATGTTATAGCTTTTCCCTTAGCCTGTATATAAAAAATAATATTATTATTGTTTACCCTCAAAATCGGATAACAATTGAATTTATACGCGGTTTTAAGGATACGTGATATACTTAATACAAATTAAGAAAGTAGAATAATATTGAAATTGACAGTAAGAGAATGAATGCAAACCACACATTGAGCAGCCTTGGCCTTCGAGTTCGATCATCCTCGAACCAAGAAAAGTCTTTACTGAGTAAGAACATAATAACAAAAATGATAAGAGCTAGATATAACAGTATATTGCTTTGTATTGTGTATTTCAATATGTGTTACAATTTATCAGACTATGTGTTACAATTTATCAGACCCCCTTTTATATAGTATGTGTCTTACTCTTGATACAATTCTATACAAGATAGACAATCTCATGATTTGCTAGCTAATCGTCTTCTCCTTGATACGTGCCGAGATTTCCCGTAATTTTCAACCGATCACGAATGTTTCGGTCTTCTGTTGTTCGGCTCGGTAAATTTCTTTCGATCTTGTTTGGTCTTGATTCTGTTCGGTCCTGGGGTCACGAGCCCAACGATGCAATTTCGCACCTCGGTTCGATATAACCCGACATCGAACTTTAACCTATCACGCTTTAGTCTCGATTGATCATACAATAGGCGCATCCGGTTTCGACCGTATACAGATAATCCCCTCGTTTTTCGTAGAGAAGACGACGAGAAACGATATGAACCTCGAACCCTGCTTCGATAGACCATGACTTAAGTGACAAACAGTTACTGAAACATCCAGTCGGTCCAGTTACCAAAGCATTAAATGGACGTCAGTTGTTTGTCGGCCACTACAAGTTTTGAACCGCCATTAGCAGACTATAAATACCACGATTTTCATTCATTCAAGCTCTATGTCCAAAGCTTCTTCCATCTTTGTTCTTCAAGAATCTCTTCACTCTCCAACCTTTGAACCCAAATTTCTTGAACTTTCTGCAAACCGCTATGCGTACCTTCTTAACTTCTTCTTCTTCATCTCTGCTCTAAAATGGAGAAAACTTCTAAGACTGTCCCACAAAAGGAGGTAGCCTCTTCATCATGTCCTGCCGAGGACGGGGTTGCGGCGGAACCACACCCTGACGAGTTCGTTCCTGGAGAGTATGGCACCACTACTGATATCAAGATCGAAAAAACTTTCTCGGTGCCGGGCCGATGTGAACCGGTCTCGAGATACATATGTTTGATCACTGAAGGTCTTCTTTCCCAGGTCAAGGGGATTGCAACTTCGTCGATAAGCATGTGGTGGTGCCTTCACCCGAGGAAGCAATTACCACCCACGTGGAGGGTTTCTTAAGTGTTTGCACTTATCCTTTCACGTTGGGTCCCTTAGACCTGGTCATTATCGCCTTTTGCAAGAGCTATGAGGGGACCCTCGGTCAAATTCACCCCTCCTTCTGGAGAATAGTAATCATTCTTCGATTCTTTGTAAGAAAAATTTAGGGGTGTCCCTTCACCCTTGATCATCTTATGTGTTTATACAGTCCCCGACTCTATCGAGGGGGACTAATCAAACTTACTCGTCGGGCCACCAGTGCCCCGTTCTTGAGTATAGATGAGCACCGGGTCAAAGGCGGGATGGGTCGATTTGTTCGAGTGAGGACCTCAGACTTGATCCCCGCCGAGGACATGCCATTTCCCGAGAAATGGAACATGAACCGTAAGTATAACTTCACCTTAAAGACTTTATTTATCGTTTCTTCTCTTCCCTCCCTTCTCATTGGTGCTTTTGTGGTGCAGTTGTGGCTCGGATGCCGGAGGTGGTTCCTCGACTCAAGGAATGGATTGAGGTCCTTGTGTCACAGAGCCCATATTCCGAGCGCGCATGGCGCGAACTGTCGAAGGGTCGGTGGGAGGCCCGTAATCATGGTAAGTTTTCTTTTCTGATTTTGTGATATTTGATTTTCATGTTACACTATCGGATTCTTATTGACTTTGTTTTCTTTTGTAGATATCCCCAAATACGTTGCTATGAGGCCTCCATCCGGTGATGAGGATGTGCATTTCGAGTCCCCTGCTCTGAGGCAGGGCGATGAAAAGAAGAGAAAAAGAACCCGTAATTCTCCGAACTCGGAGAAGAAAAAACCAAGGAGGTCGCGCAAGCCCAAGGGAAGCACCGACGCTCTACCCTCGTACTCAATCCACTGGCTAAGGGACAAGTCCGAAGAAGAAGAAGAAGAGAAATCTAAACTGGTGGCCCACATGGGGTGGGTGTCGTGATACAAGGGCCCTCCGAACCGGGGGGTGCTGAAATTGAACTCCCTCGACATGAAGAGGACGATGAGGGAAGTCTAGCCGGTGTTCCCAAACCAGAAGGGGGTAAGGCCACGCCTCCCCAAGCCAGGGGGTCGAGAAAGAGACCGGGGCCGATACTCCTCGAGCAGGGGAAAGTGCCCTGAAATATGCGCTCGGGGTGATTGACATTACCGGGTCTCCGCAATTCTCATATGCAATGATCCATGAGGCCGACATGCTAGAAGTCCATTCGTACGAGGGTCCTCAAGGGGCGACAGATATCCATACCTTCTTAGATGGGTTAGAGTCTACTGCCTCAGAGGATGTCACTGGGCTCGGAGACTTGCCGGTGCCAAAGAAGGTACCATCGTCGGGAGCCAGTGGGTCTTCCTCGAGCCCAAAATTAGTTGACCGGTTCCCGGCCCCGAGTGTCGACCCTGACCGAAGACAATCAATAGTTTTTCCTATTCCGGAGGATGCCCAGGTTTTCTCTACCCCTATGGGGGTCGCTAGCTACCTTCGGTGTTTGGTGACCGAAGAAGATCAGGCAGTGATGGACAAAGTGGAAACCCCCTACCTATTATATGAAGCTCAACAAGCATTAAACCGGGTAACTTTGAACGTCTTTTTTCTTACGTATTTTAAACTTAAAGTTGTAAATAATCATAACACCTTCATTTATGCTTGCAGGCTTCGGTAGTGCACCATGAAACTTTCCTCCGATACTGGTAGGAGTTAAACTATCATAAGGCTGAGGTTCGGGATCTCACTGAGAAGAGGGACACCTACAAGCTCTCAGTGAGAAGCTTCAAGCCGAGTTAGAAATGACTCGGAGGGATCATGCCGAGATGTCCGAGTAGGTAATTCAAGTACTTCACGATAGTGAAGATAAATTGGACATAGTGGCTAATGATCTGGTCCAGCAGGTCCGGCAGAGGCTTGAACAGATCGGGAAGCTCTAGGCATAGGTAGATACGATACAAGACGAGGTTGAGGAGTTCAAGAAAAATATGGACATCTTAGCCTCGAAAAAGGAAGTTGTCCAAGCACAACTGGAGTCGGTCGAGACCCAGCTCCGGGCTGCAAAGATAAGGCCTCGATACAGGCCAAGAAAATCGAGGAGCTTCAATCCCAATTGGACTGGGCTATTTTTGATAAAGCAAACTTGGCCAATGAACTCAAGGCGGAAAATCAGAGGTGGTCGTGTCCAGGACCGAGGCTGACGCTAAAGTGGCCCAGTACAAGGTTGACGTCGAGGCGATTCAGACGCAAACCAAAAGTATGGTGGAGCATGCAAGGTGGCAAGCTCGAAGGGAAGTACTCTAGGGAGTCCATGCTCAAAACTTTGATATACTGGCTGATATCGAGAATGCTAAAGCAGAAGAAGCCAGGGCCCGGAAGCTGGCCTTTCCTGAGGAAGATTCCAAAAGCGTAAGCGAGTCTGAAGGCGGGGAGGATCTCGATGATGGAGATGCTGACTCCGATGAAGATCAGGCCACTTATGCCTTTATATGTTTTTATTTTTTACTTTTTTGCATATTTTTGAGGTCGTTTCGGCCGTTTTAGATTTTAGTATTAGGCCATCCTGGCCTTTGTAAAAAGATTATTGGGTAAATATATATAAGGCTTTCTTTTCGCTTTCGGCTTTCAAATCTTTCCTTTGCTTCATTACTTGTATTCACAAAGGTCGGAATGCCTTAGCATAAAATAACTTAGGTTGTGTAAGTTCGAACAAACCCTGCCTTTACATTATTCTATTTTGAGGCGTCCTAGGGGTTCGGTGTTACCGAGAACTTTCTCCCAAAGTAAGTAACTCACATTATAGTTTGTCGAGGGTATCCTTTAGAACCGGTTATGAAAAAATTCTCTTTTCTTAAGGCCTATCTTTTGTTACGGTTCTCGGACGTCTCCGGGCTGTGTTAATATGGTCGTAGCCTTTTAGTTCGGGCGTCACCCAGTGGGATTGCTTTCCCGAGTTATCCAGGCTTGCCTAAGATAACAGTCCCCGAGTGGGTATGACCGTGGCCTTTAAAATTCAAGGGTTTCCTTATAGGTCTTATGCCCCCAATGTTTAATAGCTCGATCTGTTCGAGTTTGTTTTCGGACGACAGTCCCTAAGTGCGGGAGTGATCATCTGAACTCTAGTTAAAATCGGCCCTTGAGCTCGTTTCCTTTAGGAGATCGAAAGTACACAATTCTTTAAGGGATGTAAAGAGGAAATTTTTAAAACATAAGGTGACTGCAAGGAAAGTACTTCTCTTTATTCTTGTGCTAAACAGTTATACATGCGTGCATGTTTTATGTCGGGCTTGAGCAATCTACGTGGACACAATTTGTTTGACCGTTTGTTCCTTACAACAAATCTTACCTATCAAGACCTTTCCATTACAAAGTAATTTCCTCGCTAAAGTCGATATCTGAGGGTAATGCCCCCCAATATTTGAGTCAAAATCGGATAACAATTAAGTTTATACGCGGTTTTAAAAATTAAGAAAGTAGAATAATATTGACGGTAAGAGAATGAATGTAAACCACACAAATTGAACAACCTTGGCCTTCGAGTTCGATCACCCTAGAACCAAGAAAAGCCTTTACCGATGTAAGAATAGAATAACAAAATGATAAGAGCTAGAAACAACATTATATTGCTTTGTGTTGGGTATTTCAATGTGTGTTACAAATGATTAGACCCCACTTTATATATAGGGGTGTACTACTCTTGAACAATTCTATACAAGGTAAAAAATCTCATGATTTGCTAATTAATCGGCCTCTCTTTGATACGTGCTAAGATTTCCGTCGTTATTTTCAACTGATCATAGATATTTTGGCTTTCTGTTATTCGACTCGGTAAATTTCCCTCGATCTTGTTTGGTCTCGATTCTGTTCCGTCCCGAGGTCACAAGCCCAACGATGAAATTTTGCACCTCGATTCGATATAACCCGAGATCGAACTTTAACCTGTCACGCTTCAGTTTCGATTGGTCATATAATAGGCGAACCCGATTTCGACCATATACAATTATTTTTTAATACTAATATAATTTTAAACTTCTTATTTTATATTTAATAAATTAATTATAGCTTCATAAATATTTATATTCTTAAACTCCGCCAAATATCGTCACAGAAACTAGCGGGGCTTTTGCATCCGTACCCACTTTTTGTGCCACGTTTTAACTTATACCCGCTTTGTAAAAAAAATTGCATTCGTACCCGCTTTTGCGCATAACTTCAGCATGCGGGGCTGAAGTAGCAAAGGCAATCACGCAAAACTTCAACATTCTAGTAGACGGGCCTGAAATAGCTTGCGAACTTCAGCTCTAGAGCTGAAGTTCTTCAGCTCTAGTAAATGGGGAACTTCTTTTGTCTTTGTAAATGGGGAACTTCAACATATGGGGCTGAAGTTCCCCAGTTATAAAGACAAAAACTTCAGCATACAGGGCTGAAGTTCCCCCAGTTACACTGAGGAACTTCAGCTCTAGAACTGAAGTTTTTGTCTTTGTAAATGGGGAACTTCAGCATACGGGCTGAAGTTCCCTAGTTATAAGACAAAAACTTCAACATATGAGCAAGTTCCCTCAGTTACAAACCAAGTAACGTTATATCTGAACATCTTGAAAATTCCCTTTCAAAAGTTTTATCCCATTATTATCCATTATGAAAATGTCTCTGCTGATTGTAATGATCGCGGAGTTGAGTTTTTCACTACCAAAATCGATTGTCCAATGACTAAAATTATCAATGATCCTTATTTTGATAAAGAAGATTTAGTCTACCCGAAAGATATTCCTTGTACATATTCATATGAGGGTAGTCTTGCCGTGGTTCAACTTAGTTATTTCAGTTGTGGAGGAATAACAGTCTCTAGAGCTGAAGTTTGTCTTTGTAATTGGGGAACTTCAGCCCCGTATGCTAAAGTTGTTGTCTTTATAACTTGGGAACTTCATCTTAACTAGTGAACTTCAGCTCAACGAGGGAAAGGGGAGCTGAAGTTATTTAAAAAGTGGGTACAAATTAAAAGTTTTAAAAAAAACAGGTATAGGTTAAATGAGGGCGACCAAATAAGGTGCCCGCACAATTTTTACAAAACTTAAATCGAGGAAGAGTAGATTTTCCATTTAAATCTGATTTTAATATGGATAAATGTTTCTCTACAGGGAGCAGGCCCACTGTTTCTTTAAAGCCACGTGTGAAGTTTCTTCACTCAGACAAAAAGCCCTTGTTATAACGCCTGTGAAAATCAAATCAGTAGCTAGTACCCTTCTTCCGCCCGGGACCTCCCTCGCAAACGGCGGCAGCCATTTCACCGACATCGAAAAATCAATCTCCATTAGAGAGCACGAACCCTAACAAGTCCTCAATAATGCCTAAAACGAAAAGGAGTAACGGAAAATCCGACAAAAATGACGGAGAAGAGCCGGAAATTTTCATCGTCTCATCTTCCAGTACCGAATCACAACAAGACGAAAAAGAAGAAGAAGAAGAAAACGACGGCGTAGAAAATGTGCTCGAGGAATGCGTAAGAGATACGGACGACGACGAAGAAGAAGAAGAAGAAGAAAAAGCTGCGGAGGGCAAAGTCGGTAATAATACTAATCGCCGAGGGAGGAACGAGGGATTGGAAGTACAGAAGAAGGTTTATAGAAGAAAGGGGAAGAAAGGAGATGAAAATAGAGAAAATGAAGCAAAAAAGGCAAAGCAAAGTGAGAGTGAAAATTTGAAAATATATATGAGGAAGAAGAAGGTCAAAAATGGGAAGGAAAAAGAAGAGGCGGAGCAGAATGTTGCAAAAACAGCTAAAAGGGAAAAGGATAATACCGAGAAAAAGATGAAGGAGAAGAATGAAAAGGGAAGAATAGGCAAAAATGCAAAGAGCAATGGAGATTCAACTCGTGGAGGCAAAATTGAGAACAAGAAGAAGAAAAATGAAGAGGAAGGAGGACAAAAAGTAGCCAAAAAGGCGAAGAGCAATGGTGATTCGAGTTGCGGAGGTGCAACTGAGAACAAGAAGAAGAAAAGAGAAGAGGAAGGAGGACAAAAAGTAGCAAAAAAGGCGAAGAGCAATGGCGATTCAAGTCGTGGAAGTGAAAATGAGAAGGAGGAGAGTAAGAAGAAGAAGAAAAGGGCAGAAGACGGAGAAGGAGGAGGAGGAAAAGCAGCAAAAAAGGATAAGAGCAATGGCGATTCGGGTAGGTCGAAAAAAGAAGAGAAAAAGATAAAGAAAACAGAGAATAAGAAGGAAGGATATGAAGAAGCTGAAGAAAAGGGAGTGAAAAGGGCAAAGAGTAATGGGTCTACAAGTCGAGCTACAAAAGAGAAGATGAAAAGGGAGAAGGAGGAAAAAGAGGGTAAAACAAGTAATGGGAAGGTAGAAAATGGAGCAAGGAGCAATGGTGACACCCCTTTGAAGAAATTAAAGGCAAAGAAGAAAAGGGAAGATGGTGAAGAGGAGGAAGATGAGAAGAGTGAAAGTGCTCTTTATCAGTTTCCTCATAATCGAATCCATCGAATAATAAAGGACGAAAATTCTGATATGAGGATTTCCCAAGAAGCAACATTTGTTGTTAACAAAGCTACGGTATGGCCCTATAATCCTTATTCAGTTGTGTTATATCTGCACACATTGTTTTCATTGTCTCATCGACATTTGTTATTTTATAAAGAGTCCCTGCTAATGCATTTTTCATAGTTAATCTTTCAAAAGTTATTCTTTGACTTTGAGGACCTCCATTAAAGAAGTGAGTGATTGAGACAAGTACAGTCTAAAACCTTCATTGCTCACTGATTTTGGAGATTATTAGACTTCTTATTCTTTGACTTTGAGGACCTACATTAAAGAAGTGAGTGATTGACACAAGTACAGTCTAAAACCTTCATTGCTCACTGATTTTGGAGATTATTAGACTTCTTTTAGTTTTATGAGGACTTTGGGGTAACTGCCGGAGGCATATGTGATCTGCCCAATATCACAAGTAAATAGAGGTAAAGTAAGATTAGACAAAATCGTTTAGCCTAAATGTGGAGAGTTAGATATATAAGTTAAGTCTTACAGGAGAATGACATAAAAGCTGGAGAAATAAATAAAATAAAAGTAGTACGAGTGTGGTATGTGATGGGAAGACAAGAAATATTATAAAATAGTGAATGTTGGGCCGTTAAGGACCAATATATCTACTAGATGAATGTCGTAGAGGATATTAACAACAACAACAAACACAGTGTAATTCCACAGGTGGAATTTGGGGAGGGTAGTGTGTAAGCAAACCTTATCCCTACCGGTGAGGATAGATAAACTATTTCCAATAGACTCTCGACTCAAGGAAAGTTGGAAAAAGAAGCAATGACAACAAGCAGTAATAACAACAAGAATACAAGATACTAAGATAATTGAAGCAAAAGAAACAGCGGGTAAAAAAAAAAAAGAAACAACAAGTAATAATAGAAATCAAATAATAAGAAAATACAAGAATATTACAAATACTACTGGTGGAAAAGAAATACGCCGACTACCTACTAATTTTCTACTCTATTTCTCGACCTCCATACCTTTTTCTCAAGGGTCATATCCTCGGTAAGCTGAAGCTGTGTCATGTACTGCCTAATCATCTATCCCCGATACTTCTTTGACCTACCTCTACCTCTCTTCAAGGCCTCCATGGCTAACCTCTACCTCTCTTCAGGGCCTCCATGGCTAAGCTTTCACACTTTCTCACTAGAGCATTTGTGCATCTCCTCTTCACATGTCCGAACCATCTCAGTCTTGCTTCCCACATCTTGTCCACAACAGGGGCCACTCCTACCTTGTCCTGAATATCTTCGTTCCTAATCTTATCCCTCCTAGTATGACCACACATACACCTCAGTATCCTCATTTTCGCTACTTTCATCTTCTGGATATGAGAGTTCTTGACTGACCAATATTCCGCCCCATAGAAACATCTTCAATCTAACCACCGCTTTGCAGAACTTACTTTTAATTTTTGGTGGTACATTCTTATTGCACAAGACATCACATGCGAGCCTCTCCAATACAATGTGTGACATCCTCGTTAATCTCTCCATTACCTTGATTATTAACCCAAGGTACTTGAAACTCCCTCTCTTGGGGATAAATTGTGTATCAAGCGTCACTTCCACGTCAGCCTCATGGGTTACGTCATTGAATTTGCAGTCTTAGTCCTGCTCAACCAGAAACCTTTAAACTCTAGGGTTTGTCTCCAAAACCTCTTACCTAGTGTCAACTCCGTCTCGCGTTTCGTCAATCAGTATTATGTCATCTGCAAATAACATGCACCATGGCATTTCCCTTGAATATGTTGCGTCAATTCATCCATCACCAATGCAAATAAAAACAGGCTAAGAGCTGATCCCTGGTGCAAACCTATCGCAACTAGAAAGTGTTTTTATTCCCCTCCCACTATCCGTACTCGGGTCTTGACTCTATGATACATGCCTTTAATGACCCTAGTGTATGCTACAGGTACACCTCTAGCTTCCAAACATCTCCATAGAACCTCTCTTGGGATTTTGTCATATGTTTTTTCTAGGTCAATGAACACCATATGTAAGTCCCTCTTCCTCTCCTTATACTGCTCTACCAATGCCTCTTCCTGTCCTTATATTGCTCTACCAATCACCTTACAAGGTGAATGGTTTTCGTAGTCGATCGCCCTGATATGAATCCGTATTGGTTCTCGGAAATAGATACACCCTTCCTTACCTTGTCTCCACCACTTTCTCACAATTTTTCATAGTGTGGCTTAGCAGCTTGATACTCTTGTAGTTGTTGCAATTTTGAACATCGCCTTTGTTCTTGTACAACGGAACCATTGTACTCCACCTCCATTCTTTGAGCATCTTTTCTAGTCTAAAAAATGACAACCCACTCCAAACCTGCTCTGCCTGCGCTCTTCCAAAATTCCACCCGGATCTTGTCTTGCCCGATCGCTCTTCCCCTACAATACCCAAAATCTCGAAAACTCTCGGAGTGTACCAAATCACTCAGCACAATATTCTTGCCCCCCTTCATTCAAGAGTTTATGGAAGTATGTCTGTCATCTTCATCTAATGTGTGCCTCTTCCACTAATACTTAGCCTTTCTCGTCTTTGATGTACGTCACTTTGTTCAGGTCTCGGGCTCTCCTCTCCCTCATCTTGGCTAGCATGTATAGCTTCTTATCTCCGCCTTTACCCTCAGTTTCTTCATACAAGCGTTCGAACGCTGTCGATTTCGCTGTAACACAGCTAACTTCGCCTTCCTCTTCGCCGTCTTATGACTCTACCTGCTCATCCTCTTATCATCCTTGTCTTTGTTCTCCACTAACTTCGCTTAAGCAACCTTCTTGGCTTCCACTCTCTCTTGGACCTCTCTATTCCACCACCACTCCCCTCGATGTCCACTAGAGTTGTCCCTCGAGACCCGCAACACATCTCTAGCTGCTTCCCTAATGCAACTAGCGGTCCTATCCTAAATACTGTTTGCATCCGTACTACTTCCCCGAGCCCCATCGCCATCATCTTTTTCCCCATCTCTTGGGCTCGGGCAGAAGTCAAGCCACCCCATTTGATCCTTGGTCTGTCGTGCATAGCCCTCTTTTTCCTTTTCCTCTTAATCTCTAAATCCATCACCAAGAGCTTATGTTGGGTTAAGATTCTCACTCGAGATAACATTGCAGTCCTTACAAGGACCTCTATCACACTCCCTGAGGAAGTAATTTATCTGAGTCTTAGCCACGGGCCACCGTACTAAAGGTTATCTAGTGCTCCTCCTTTCTCGGGAAACTCGAATAGCTATTACCAACTCAAAAGCTTCTGCGGGATCCAAAAGCGAGCCTCCTCCTTCATATCAATACCCCAAAACCAAAACCTCCATGCACAACGTCATAACCCCTTGAAGTAGTCACGATGTGGCCGTTGAAATCGCCTCTTATGAACAACTTCTCGGTGGGTAGTACTCTCACAACTTTGTCCAAATTCTCCCAAAAATGCCTCTTGACCTCCTCTTCCAAGCCCACATGAGGTGCGTAATCACTAATTATGTTCAAAATAAGCCTCCAACAACTAGCTTAATCACCATCGTCCTATTGTTCACGCTCCTAACCTTTACCACCTGCTACCTGAGTTCTTTATCAACTAAAATGCCCACTCTATTCCTTTTCTTCGAGCCTCCTGAGTACCACAATTTAAACCCATCCATGGCTCGTGCCTTAGTACCTACCCATTTGGTTTCCTGGACACAAGTTATGTTAATCTTTCTCTCCTTAAGAATCTTTACCAACTCTATAGACTTCCCGGTCAATGTCCCTATGTTTCAAGATCCTACTCTCAGCCTAGAGGTACCCTTAACCCACTTGCCATACTTTACCCCCTCCCCACAACCGATGACATGATCTTAGTATACCATTGTTCACTAGAGCCACTAAAACAGGTGTAAGCTAATTAAAGATTTACTAAATAGAACAACTCGAAATCAACTAATCTTATAACAAAGACAAGCAAGCAAATATAAACGAGCGAAATAGAATATAGCCGACGAGGCAACCAAAAATAAAAAGTATTGAACACCGCAAAATGTGTCGGCAAGGCAACGAAAAGGAAAGGTATCACGCAAGGACAAAATATAGGAACAATAATGAAGCTAGAACTCTTAACCCAATAACCACTGCAATAACCGGTAGCCAGCGAGGCAACCAAAAATTAAACAAAAAAATCTAAACACACCAAATAGTGCTGGCAGGGCGATGAATCAGAGAGGAATCACAATAATAGAGCTGTCAAGGACAAAATAAAGGAACGATAGTACTTGGACAATGTTGAATCTAATGGTGTAGTCGGACTTTGCACAACACTTATGAAGACCAAGATCTGGAACAAAATAATACAGAAAGGCAGGGCGTCCGAGTATGTCGTCCAATTTAGTTTCTGTCAAGGATCCCTTCCTCTGTCAGCTCTTGATGTACCTGCAAAATCAAAGAAAGAAAGAACAAAGGGGATGGGAGATGGTGGAAGTCGCCGGAGTATATATCTATATATATATATGATGAAAGAAAGAAATGCAGCTACTAAGATGAATTTTCTATTGAATACAAAAAATTAGAGATGATCATATCCAATAGAAGATGCAAATAGCACAGATAGAGGATAAAACAAGAGAATGTCACTAAGGTAGTTTTGATCGTGTCTGATGTAAACTTGTTTTACACCGACCCATAAGTCCAATAATATGATGACTGAAGGTGACAAATAAGACGAAGTAGACCTACAACATCTCGAAATAAACACTGACTTGGCTAAGGATAGACACAGTGAAAGCAATTTATGTAGGTGATACCAACTAGTTAGGATTAAGACTTAGTTGTTGTGGTTACAGTTATAATAAGTTTTGGTTTTTGTAAGGAGTCTTTTTATCATGTTAGAGACTTGTATCTCCGCGTTAGGGGAAAGTGTGTGATTTAGAGCTAAGTTGCTCGGACACTGGTGCGGGTATCTGACACGGGTTCGGATTTAGAGGTCGGGTCTTTCGAGATGTAAATTCTAAGATTCAGGGATATGGATCCTAGTACGGATACCGGTGCGGCGATCCGACTAAAAATAATTCAAAAAATAAAAATATATAAATTTCTCTAAATTACGAGAAATTATGTGCAATACTTAAGTATAGCTTGTAAAATATAGATTTTTTAGTCTCAAGTTGTAGATTTACTTAAATGGTTGATTTCCTAGATAAGATATGCTATTTTCTTCAACTCTACCCTAGTTTTGGTTATGATTTTGGGAATCAAATTGTATTTCGTCTTGAATTTTTTTGTCCGTCATGGTCAGAACGCCCAAAATTGTTTGACCAGATCCGGTACGCATTCCCATGCCCACACCCATACTAGTGTCGTATCGACACGGGTGCGACACTTAAACGGTCCTGTCGGAGCAACTTAGATTTAGAGGACTTCAAGTTTTAGAGAACTCCTTATACGCCCTTTATTTGGCATTATAATAAAGTAAACTTGAATAGAATACAGTGAAACCTTTCTATAACAGTGCTTGTTCCGATAATTTATGGCTGGTATAGTGAAGTGCTGTTATAAAGGACATATATTATAACATTAATATAAAAATCGGCTCCGAGAAAAACATAGCTTTTATAGTGAATGACTATTATATGGAGATTCTGTTATAGAGAGGCGTATCTGTAGAATGAATTCACAGGACTCATGAAGCGGATCCCAACTAATTTGAGATTGACGTGTTGCTTTTGATTGAATTATATGAGATTACCGAAGCAACTTATCCGTGCCAAAATTTAGGTTGCTAGAGGCATACATGATTTGACCTAATATCGCAAATGGGAGTAGGAACTTATTGAAGCCACAACAAGTAATATGTGACATATCTATAAATATTATTCACATTCTTAAGCTAAAGATGATCCTTGGAGATACCATATTCTTAGCTAGACCAAGCCATGGCATACTCCTTTTAGCACCCGGTTGGGTTGGTGAAGTATACACGTTTCTAATGCATTGAGGAGTAAGATTGGTGGAACATGGAAACCCTTTTCTCTAGTCCATTGAATTGGTAGATGCTTCATATGCTTGGAAAATGTAAAGTATAGTCTCATTTTTTGGATTAGAAAGCATTTAGGACCATGTTGTATTTGATACTTTCTGATATTTTTAGTTTGTTGTGTCCATGTTGCTTTTCTCAGGTAATGTAGTTGCACCAATGTAGTTAATTGTTGCAGTTACAAACCAAGCTGTTTCTGCAGTTCAGAATTATCTCATTCTCTTTACAACATTTAATTTTATTAGGAGAAAACTATTTGGAAATGCTTTTGTTGAGCAATGAGGTGTGAATTCTTTGCTTTGATAGTGTGGTACCATTGTGTTGTTCATTATATAATCAGGAAAATAATACCCTTCAAAAGTGTAAGACCCTTTTGTGGTGAATTGTTTGCTTTCAAACTGTTTTATTGTTCCTTCCTCACCTCTCTTATGTAAGTTTTCTTTTGTTTATATGTTAGTGGATCTCCCTTCCCTTCCACCGTGGCACTGTCTTGTTCTTCTTTTGTCATGGGGTGTCAGTTTGTAATGGACTTAGATTAAGTCAAGCCTAAGCTCAAGGTTTTAGGTTAAGTAAGCTGCCTGTTTTGATTGTGCTCTGAGCCCTACTTTTCGTAGGTTGTGTAATTAGGAGAGATGAAGGGAAGAAACAAAGGAGAAGGATAAAGCATTTGCATTTGAGTTGATCAATTTCGAAGCTTGTGGAAGTTACATTTTTTAATTTAATTAATTAATTTATTTATTGACAAGGAAAATTACTTTCTTAAATTCTGTACCAGGAGTAGTAGTAGCAGTATATCTGCTTTAATCTGCATATTATCTTGCTTTACATATTTACCATGTCATACAGATTTTGGTTGCTCCATGCAGGAGAAATTTCTTGAAGTATTTTGCAGGGAGGCTTATGCTTGTTCTTTTCTGGATCGCAACAATTATGTTGGATATGACCATCTCTGTGAGTATCTCTCAGTCCATTGCTTATAAAGTTAGTAGGACCTTCTTTCCTTGTGTAACAACAGCTAGTGTTTTTTCTGTTACATTTTACGTGATATTCCTGATTCACTTAGTGCTTGTGGTTTTGTGCTTTGTATTACTGAATTTGTTCTTTAATCACCTCCTGTTATTTCGACATACCTTATCTTTATTGATTTTCCATTTTCATCATCTTTAGTAACTTGCCACTTTGAAGTCTTTAGATGCTTATCACTGCATTTCTTATAAATGAAAGATGAGTTGAGTTTGCATATCATAACCTTTCTCACTTTCATACTTTTCACGTGTTAAAATTTATCTTATCTCAAATTGTATAGCCTAGTTTGGTCTATGTGGTTGACTTGAATTTTCAGTCTAGTATTAAGTACTATTAATTATGAAAAAATCTTAGAGACCTCCCTTCAGATTTGTGTTTGTGATACTAATAAGTTTCCTTGTGTTTTAGGATATACACCAACTTCCTTTATTTGATTTTTCAAAAAACTAGACTGGTTTGAGTGATAAATTTTCTGCAACATTCCGGAATTGCTCTTTTATGGCAATAAACATGTCAAGTTTGCTACACAAACCCTCTTTGGATAAGAGAAAAAAGAGAGAGAAGATGTTGGTACCTTGTGATATTGTAGTTAAAGGTTCAGATATTTCTTATATTGGGGAATAATGATATTAGAGAGACCAATGCAGTAAGGGAGGTTAGTGTAATATCTCAGACCACACGGAGGTAAATGATACAACAACAAACCTAGAGGAGGCCTCTAAAATTATTCCTCAATTTATCTATTTATTTGGGGAAAAAACTTCTATGTTTATAAGAATTATTTTCTTGAAATAAAGTACTGTTAACTTTCAAAACAGTAACTAGGTCAAATAAAATGGGGTTCTGGGAGTATTATTGTAACTAGTAGGCCTTAATGTGTACTATGCTCTGCACCTGGGCTCTATCTTATCTTTATTTTACCATTCTTGTAGTCGGAAACACCAAAAATTGATTAACAGCTCACTATACCACTTGCATATATCTATACTTCAGATTTCGGAAATCTAAGCTTTTACATGAAATTACTGGTTAAAGTCATTGTTAACACCTGTTGAAGGTTTTGACAGTAGTCTTTATTCTGTATAAAAGTTGATATGACATAATAATTCTTGTTGAATCTTATTTCAGGGTTTCTTAAATAGAGAACATTCCTTAGCAGTGGATTAAGGATTACTTACTATCACATGAGTTGGTAGGGATAAGCTAATAAAGTACAAGAGTAATGATGTTTTATGGCCAGAGAAATAACACTATCAATGGATAGAACTCATATAAGAAGTCCAATGTATTGCACATTCGGTAGTTTCTGGGTTTTTTTCTGGAGTTTTGTTTAAGAATTCTCTGCAATGTTGTTTGCTCTCTGCACATTGAACACAATCGTCAAACTAAAGATGGTGAAAAAACTTGAGTTACATATTTTGATAAAAATACTGAAAGATGACTAGAACAGTTAACAACTAGTTGAATAGTATCGTCCTAATAGGGAACAATCACTAAAGTTAAAAGCAGTAGTGGAACCTTGTTCCCTCTAAAAGTTGTTGGTAATTGCACCTGAAAACAGGTGCATCTTGCAGGTGGGTATAGTGTACGTAGACCTTACCCCTATCCTAGAGGGGATAGAGAGGCTGTTTCCTGGAGACCCTCGGCTCAGAGACAATAGATATGTGACAACAAAACCCGAAAAATGATATCAACAATGTGAGAGATAGCAAATAAATGGAAAAGCAGTAACACAAATATTATGCAAAAGTGTGAAACACAACATAAATCGCTAGCAGAGTTAGACAAAACACTATCATACTCATCAGTACAAAGAGGGAAACCGGGACAAAGAGGAAAACCGCTCGACTACCCGTTAGCCTACAACCCTAATGCTCGACCTCCGCACCTTCCTATCAAGAGCCATGTCCTCAGAAATCTGAAGTTGCGCGATGTCCTGTCTGATCACCCCTGCCTAATACTTCTTAGGCCGCCCTCTACCTCTTCTCGTACCTGCCAAAGCCAACCACTCATACCTCCTAACCGGGGCATCTAGGCTTCTCCTCTGCACGTGTCCGAACCATCTAAGCCGCGCTCCCCGCATCTTGTCGTCCATCGGAGCCACGCCCACCCTCTCCCGAATATCTTCAATCCTAATCTTATCCAGCCTGGTGTGCCCACACATCCGTCTCAACATCCTCATTTCTGCTACTTTCATCTTCTAGATATTTAAATTCTTGACTGGCCAACACTCAGCCCCATATAACATGGCCGATCTAACCACCGCTCTCTAGAACTTACCTTTGAGTTTCGATGGCACATTCTTGTCACACATGACTCCAGAAGCTAACCTCCATTTCATCCACCCCACCCCAATACGGTGCGTAACATCCTTGTCGATCTCCCCAATCTCCCTGGATAATTGACCCTAAGTACTTAAGGACCTATCTCCATACCTCCAGTCTCCCATTAACGCCGCCTCGCGTTTCATTAATCAGAACTATATCATCAGCGAACAACATACACCATGTCACCTCTCATTGGATATGGTGTGTCAGTGCGTCCATCGCCAAGGCAAATAAGAACAGGTTGAGCGCAGATCCTTGGTGTAACCCCATAACCATAGGAAAAGGGTCTGAGTCACCTCCCACAGTCCTAACCTTAGTCATAGCTCCCTTATACATATCCTGTATCGCCTAATGTAAGCCACCGACACACCTTTCACCTCCAGACATCTCCAAAGGACGTCCTTGGGGACCTTGTCATACGCCTTTTCTAGGTCAATAAGCACCATATGCAAATCCCTCTTCCTATCCCTGTATTGTTCCACCAACCTCCTGATAAGGTGGATAACTTTCGTAGTAGAACGACCCGGCGTAAACCCGAATTGGTTTTCCGATATAGACACTGCCCTCCTTATCATCCCTTCCACCACCCTCTCCCAAACTTTCATGGTATGACTTAGTAACTTGATACCCCTATAGTTACAATTCTGGATATCTCCTTTGTTCTTGTACACCGGAACCATTGTACTCCACCTCCACTCATCAGGCATCCTCTTCGTCTTGAAGATAATATTAAACAACCCAGTCAGCCACTCCAAGTCTGCTCTACCCGCATATCTCCAAAACTCTACTGGAATCTCGTCTGGCCCAGTCACTTTGTCCCGACTCATCTTACCCACGACCTCTTCAACCTAAATGCGCCTACAATATTTAAAGTCGTGGTGGCTCTTGGAGTGCCGCAATTGCTCTAACACGACGTTTCCATCCTCCTCTTCATTCAGAAGTTTATGAAAGTACGACTGCCATCTTTGCCTAATCTGGGTCTCTTCCATCAATACTCGACCGTCCTCGTCTTTGATGCTCCTCACTTGATCCAGGTCGCAAGCCTTCTTCTCTCTCGCTTGGGCCAACCGAAATAACTTCTTGTCCCCCACCTTTGCCCCCAAGTTCCTCATACAACCGACCAAATGCAGCAGTCTTAGCCTCTGTGATCGCTAATTTCGTTCCTTCCTAGCCTCCTTATATCTTTATCTGTTCGCTCTCCTCTGATCCTCGTCGGTGTTCTCTACTAGCTTAATGTAAGCCACTTTCTTGGCTTCCACTTTACCTTGGACCACATCATTCCACTACCAGTCGCTCGGTGCCCGCCAGAGTAACCTTTCGAAACTCCCAACACCTCTCTCGCTACCTCCCTTATATAGCCCGCCGTCGCCGTCCACATAGCGCTAGCGTCCCCACCACTCTTCCTGGCACCCATACTCGTCAGCCGCCCCTCCAACTCCCGCGCATTATCCTTAGACAAAGCTCCCCACCTGATCCTCGACTGGCCCCGTACAAACCTCTTCTTCCTCTTCATCAGGATACCGTTGTCCATCACCAGAAGCCTATGTTGAGTTGCGAGGTTCTCACTCGGGATCACCTTGCAATCCTCGCACAACCCCCTATCACACCTCCTGAGGAGAAGATAGTCAATATGGGTCTTAAGCCACCATACTCCGAGAAGTAACCAAATGTTCCTCCCTCTTCGGGAACATAGAGTTCACGATCACTAACTCAAAAGCTCTAGCGAAATCCAACAGTGAGGTGCCACCCCCGTTCCTATCACCGAAGTCGAAGCCACCGTGCACCTCACCGTAGCCACCAGCAGACGACCCAATTGACCATTGAAATCCCCTCCTATGAATAACTTCTCCGTAGGCGGAACACCCCGCACCGCCTTATCAAGCGCCTCCCAAAAGCGCCTTTTATCCTCCTCGTCCAAGCCCGTTTGCGGCGCGTAAGCGCTAGTGACATTCAGAGTGCTCCCTCCAACTGCTACCTTAATCACCATCAATTTGTCATTCACCCACCTAACCTCTACCACAGACTCTCAGAGCTTCCCATCCACCAAAATGCCCACCCCGTTCTTGCCCTTCACGACTCCAGAGAACCACAATTTATATCCGTCTACATTCCTCTGCTTTGATCCTACTCACCTAGTCTCCTGCACACACGCTATATTGACCCTCCTCTTCCAGAGAATATTCGCCAGCTTTATAGACTTACCCGTCAACGTCCCTATATTCCATGATCCAACTCTTGCAGCAAACATGTAATCAATTTATTCTCAATCGGGGCAAAGAGGTCCAGTGATGCAAATTGCCAAGGTATCATTGACATTGCTTAAATTGGCGGTTGAATAGTACATGAAAAAGTTTCAGGAATTAGTCAAAAAATTGACTAGAAGTCCGATATTCTGTATCGGCATTTCAACATTTAAAAAAAGAGAAGATCTTTTCAGAACAATGCTCGGATATTCGTTATAGAGGAGGGCTCAATATTGAATATCCAAACTTTGATACCATGGAGAAAATGAGGAGAACAAGTTCTGGAGATATTTTTTGTGAGAAGTTGATAAAATGATCAAAGTAGTGGCTGGAAGAGACCGTGGTCAGTGGAGGAGGTACCGTAATTTTGTAATGGTTACCAAAATGGGAAGAATGTAATACTTTTAGATAATTAGCCAGAACTCTTACGGGAGGGGGGTGGGGGTGGGGGTTCAGATTACGTTCCCTTGGCCTAGACACGGATTATATGATTAACTTATAGATATGAGCAAAACTTGGGCCAAACAGGTGGCATAAGGTCACTAGAGGTTGGCAAAAGCTACTTGGGTGTATTAAGTTTATAGAGGCTCTGATGCAATAAAATGAGACAATAAAAAAGAAAAAAAATCTTATTAAAATGGTTGATACCAAATAAAAAGGTTCATATATAGGAGTTTTATTTTGCATGAAATAAGAATATATCTTAATTTTTGGGATTCTTAATTATGACATAATGAATATTCTACAATATATTCGTTGATTATTTTTGATCAACAATATTTACCTTCAGTCATAACCCATGTGGAGACTATGGAGACTATAGAGGAGGAACATATATAGATGATATAGCTGATCCCAACTAGATTTGGAATCGATTCATTATTGATGTTGTTATAACTTTGGATTCTTAATTATGACATAATATGTTCTACACACTATTTTTTGAGTATTCTTTGGTTTCAGTAATATTTACTTTTATTCTCAAGTCTCATCCCATATGGATCTGAATAGATATAGATCATATAGTTGCCACCAACTAGTTTGGAATCAAGACATTATTGTTTCGATTCCACCTAAGGCCTGCCCTTCTTTTGTCTTCTTCTCTATCCCGATTCATGGGCTAACACATTCCAAAGAAAAAAGAAAGAAAGAGAAAACAGTAACAAAAATAAAAGAAAGAGAAAGAACAACCCATGTATTTCAAGTTCTCGTGTTGAGTTCAAATGTCATGTCTCACATTGCCACCCCTAACGTACTACGAACTTAATTGAAAAACTTAGAGGAAGAAAATTTAAAATGAACAAAATAATAAAAAAACTAAAATGGGCAAAAAGGAAGGATTAACGGATACCATCTTGAATATGCAATTTTGCTTTCTTACACTGTCTTATTACCTTTTGATTGTCGTGTGATCCAACTCGAACCGGTTAAATGACCAAAATTCTGATTTAAACAATCTTTGTCTAGTTATAGGTTTGTTATTATAGTTTTTTCAGCTGAGTTTCGGGCTATCAATTTTCTGGTATTCTTATTCATCAAGGAAAATAAAAAAGTAATACTCTGGAATTCTGATTTTTGTGTCAATTTGAGAGAACAACAAGGAGCAGCTTAGAGATATAATCTATGCAGCATTCTGTGACATCTTATTATTAGACTTGGTCCGGGGCTGTGTTTATGAGTATAACTAATTTTGTTCTCGAGAAGTCATTTTATTTGCGTTCTTAGTAACTCTCGACATTTTTTTGTGTTTCAGCTTCAGTTGTTTCCAAAAGACACAGATTTGACTTTCTTTCAGGTATCGATTACTGTTTTCCCAATAACCAATGATTTGGACATTTCTGCAGATTCATTCTTTATTTATGGTGCTATCTATGCAGATTTTGTTCCGCAGAAAGTAAGAGCAGTAGATGCATTGGCTGAAATCCCCAAGGCTGAGGAGACATAATCTCGCCGATCCAGAATTTATTGTTGTTCGTACATGACATCATTTTTTGCACCAGCTATTGAGAGCAGTAACATAGTTTTCCCAGTTTGCTGATACAGGATATAGGGGGAGAAGGTTGCGGGAAAGGGGAAACGAACCTGGGGTTTTTGGGGTGGTGAATGGGCCATTCTGTTCTAATCAAATTGGTTTCCTATCTTTGCAGAGCTAATGCCTGTAAATAGACATGTATCTAAACTCTTGAACATTTAGCTTGACTTAATGATTAGATGTTGTCGAGTTCTGATCAGGTATTATGTAGCGCTTGGATCATAATGTCATATTTGTGGGTAAAACCTCATTCTGATACTAAGCGTCTGTGCCTCTGTGAAGACTGGAGACATGTCCACTGCTTAATCCCGTTTACTTGTGGATTGAAGTAGTCACATCTTTTCTTTTCTCTGCTTTTAAGCTTTCGTTAATCATAGATACATTTAACCATATGAACAACAAACAGATTTACACGATATGGTCATTTTGATTAGACATTCTTATTTTAGTTTCCAAAAGCACAGAGTATATGGCGTGTCTTTTCCTTTGGGCCTTTATATGTTGTGTTTCTGAGAAGAAACTCAATAATGAATGTTATTTCATTGGTCCCCAGTAATAGCTATATCCTTGTTATCAATTCTAGGCTTGATGCCAAGTTTGAGTGTAGGGCAATGTTTTGAGGGATGACATTGTTGGATTTGTGTCTATCCAAGTTATTATAGGTTTTCTGAGATGAAATAATCTTTCAGCCAAAAAACCAAAATCAGTCTAGTTATCCCACCAACTTGTCATCCTTCACTTCTCACAAAACATTATTTTCCATTTTATGCCAGATGTCTGCAGGTCTTCTCCAGACAAAAAGAATTGCGATATCTCCCATTTTTCCTAGCTTGGTGAGAATGGCTACCAAAGTTTGCCCAGTAGCACATTGTTCTTCAACAATCCGAAAATGTTAGTGTGTATATATATATATTTTAAGAATAGACGCTGAGATAGCAATTCTAATCAGAAGATAAACAAAGACAAGTCTGTACCCCTCTATAAGCCTGCATTTGCAACAATTCACCATATCCACTGAATAACTGTAGCAATTCTAATTAATACTTGAAAGTATGTAGAGTTCTCTAGCAGAATATCCAGAGTCCAGATTAACTTCAGGCGCTTGACACTGTAGCTCTCTAATAGTTTATAACAGCAAGGAACCAGTCATTTCTCCAAATTGCAAACAAAATAACAGAACAAGAACTCAAAATAAAGACTACCAAACACCAGAACTATCAATATATTCGGCTTACTAGCAAAATCAATATTCAACTGATCTGTTTTTTGGCCATCAATATTCATGAAACAAACAAACATGCCAAAAAATACTTTTCTCTATGATTTACGCAACAGTTGCTAGTATATGCTTAGGGGTTTATGGTAAGACCTTTACATTATTTTCCAAAGTAATCCAACTCCCTAATACCCAAAGGCAGTGTCTGCATACAAAACCAAGGAAGCAAGTAATTTAAGAAACTATATTTTCACTGAATGACAGCTAAAGAAATACACTCTCCCTCTCATTTTATGTAATGGTGTTTAACCGTGAATGGAGTTAAAAAAAGAAAAAAAGACTTTTGAAACTTGTGGCATGAAACAAGTAATAGATATTTATGTGGCAATAAATCATCTCGTTAAGAGCAAAATGAGAAGTTTAAGTATAGATTGTTTCTAAATATATAAAGGTGTTCATTCTTTTTTCCGGTTAGACTAAAGAAGAAAGATTGACACATAAATAAGGGCAGAGGGAGTATAAGATAAGAAAAGCCAATTATAACCATCCCTACCATCAACATATTTTACAGGTAATATTGTTGTCCAGCAAAGTAGTACCTTGCTTTAGTCAGTGCTGCATTTGGTCTCTGATGATTAGAAAGGAAGCCTACTCATCCACTCCCATTACAACGAACAACGAAACATCAACAGAGCCTACATTCACTGAGAAGCGGCTGTTGACAGAAACCTTTTGCCTTGAAGTAACAGACTCTATAATTTGGAAAACTAAATCAGATTTGCCAACACGATTGTCCATGCTAACCAAGATAGATGAGTGAAAGAAACAAAAACTTGTCCTAAGCAAAAATGAAGTCCTTGAAAGATATTATTACCCCTATAACTATCTCAGTTACAACATAAACTTCTGCCATATTTCTTGTGCTGTGTTTGTTATCATACTCCTCTTTTCCATTGCTTATGTTAATAAAAGAATAGGAGCCAAAAATGTTTCCTTTAAGAAATCTCTTCTCATACATTGCTTCTTTCACATTCGGACCATCCATAATTTTGTTTTCATAGAACTCTCTATTTGGAAACAAACTTATTGCAGGATGAATCCTATATTGAACATTTAGAAAGTGCTTCTTCTGTCCAATAATTACCAACCTCTCAAATAAGCTCCTCCCAAAGCCAGCCTCCTCAGAGATCTGTCAATAATACACTTTGTCAATGATAAAAGAGCATGACACTGATTTTTTAATATCAAGCAATAACAAGATTAAAGGAAAACCTTGCTCTGAACCACCATCTCCAGAGGGGTCATTTTTTCTGTGCATAATTTTGATGAGCTAGAAGCAGTACAGAAGTTAAACATGCCCCTTTGAGACATAAACTTTGAGTATCAAATAAATTTGGAAGAGAGATTTGTTTACCTTAAAAATCGGATAACAATTGAATTTATACGTGGTTTTAAGGATATGTGATATAACTTGATACAAATTAAGAAAACTGGTTGATTTTGAAATTGACGATAAAAGAATAAATGCAAAACACACGAATTGAACAACCTTGGCCTTCGAGTTCGATCACTCTCGAACCAAGAAATTCCTCAATTGATATATGAATAGAATAACAAGATGATAAGAGCTAGAAATGACAGTATATTGCTTTTGTTGCGTATTGCAATGCGTGGTACAAATGATTAGACCCCCTTTATATAGTAGGGGAATCCTACTCATGATATAATTCTTTACAAGGTAAAAAATCTCATGACCTGCTAACTAATCGACCTCTCCTTGATATACGTGCCGAGATTTCCGCCGTGATCTATAATCGACAACATATATTTCGGCCTTGTGTTATTCGACTCAGCTGATTTCCCTTGATCACGCATGGTCTCGATTTTGTTCGGTCCAAGGTCACAAGCTCAACGATATAACTTCGCACCTTAGTTCGATATAACTCGAGGTCGAGCTTTAACCTATCGTGTTTCAGTCTCGATTAGTCACACAAGAGGCGAACCCGATTTCGACCGAATACAGATAGTCCCCTCGTTTCTCGGAGGGAAGACGACGAGAAACGATATGAACTTACGAATTCCGCCTCGATGGATCATGATGTAAGCGACAAACGGTTACTGATACTTCCGATCATGACGTAAGCGGCAAACGGTTACTGAGACGTCCCATCGGTCCAGTTATCAAGGCATTAAATGCTTGTCAGTTGCTGGTTGGCCATTACGAGTTTTAAACCATCATTAGCAGACTATAAATATCTCAATTTCCATTCATTCAAACTTTACGTTCAAAATTCCTTCCATTCTTTCTCTTCAATATGTTCTTTGCTCTCCAACTTTTGTACCCAAATTTCTTGAACCTTTAGCAAACCACTAAGCATACCTTCTAAATTTCCTTTTCTTTTGCTCTATAATGGAGAAAAATTCTAAGACTATCACACAAAAGGAGGCCGCCTCTTTATCATGACCCACCGATGATGGCGTTGTGGCGGAATCGCACCCTGAAGAGTTCGTTTCTGTGGGGTGCCCTACCGTTGCAAATTTCAAGGTCGAAAAAACTTCTTCGGTACGGGGTCGATGCGATCCGGATTCGAGATATATATGTACGATCACCGATGATCTCCTCACCAAGGTCAAAGAAGATTGCAACTGGGCCAATAAGCATGTGGTGGTGCCTTCGTCTGAGGAGTCAATTACTACCCACATGGAGGGTTTTTTAAGTGCTTACACTTACCCCTTTACGTTGGGTCCCTTAGACCCAGTCATCATCGCCTTCTGCAAGAAGTACTAGGTGGCCCTTGGTCAAATTCATCCCTCCTTCTGGAGGATAGTAATTCTTATTCATTTCTTTGTAAACAAAATTAAGGGGTATCCCTTCACCCTCTATCATCTTATGTGCATGTACATTCCCGACTCTATTGAGGGTAACCGGGCCAGTAGGGCCCCGTTCTCGAGTATAGATGAGGCTTAGGGCCGAGACTGGATGGTCTGATTTGTTCGAATAAGGACTTTAGACTTGATTCCTGCCGAGGACATTCTATTTCTCGAGAAATGAAACATGAAGCGTAAGTACAACTTTTACTTGAAGATTTAATCTATTGTTTCTCCTCTTATATACCTTCTTAATGGTGTTTTCGTGGTGCAGCTGTGGCCCAAATGGTGGATGCAGTTCCTGAACTCAAGGAGTGGGTCGAGGACCTTGTGTCACAAAGACCATATTTCGAGAGAGCTTGGATGGAATTGTCGGAGGGTCTGTGGGAGGCCTGTAATCATGGTAATTTTTCTTTCCTAGTTCAATAAGGTTTTGTTTTTCTCCTTGTGCTATTGAATTCTTATCAGTTATGTTTTCTTTTGTAGGTCTCCATAAGGATGTCTCTATGAGGCCTCCATTCGAGGATGAGGATGTGCCTCTTGAGTCCCCTGCTCCGAAGCAAGTTGATGAGAAGAAAAGGAAAAGGGCTCCGAGCTCCCTGGACTTGGAAAAGAAAAAATCAAAGAAGAGGATGGCGAGTAAACCTAAGGAAAGTACCAACGTCCTCCCATCGGATTCGATCCGCAAATTGATGGATGAGTCCGAAGAAGAAGAAGAAGACACTTCCGATCTAGTAACTCAGGTGCGGACTGCTTTGCCTCAAGCCAGGGAGGCTGCTAAGAAGGCATTGGTCGAGATCTCTGAACCGAAATCGGGTGTGGCTACTTTGCCCCAAGCCAGGGGAGTTGAAAGAGAAACCGGGACCGACACTTCTCGAGCAGAGGAAGGTGCCCTGAAAGATATGCTTTGGGCGATCGACCTTACCGGGTTCACTCAATTTTCAGATGCCATAATCTGTGAGGCCGATATGCTAGAAGGTTATTCTTACGAGGGGCCTCAGGGGGCGACTGATATCCACAACTTCTTGGATGGGTTAGAGTCCACTGCCTTAGAGCATGTCACCAGACTTGGTGACTTGCCGGTGCCAAAGAAGGTACCATCAATGGGGGCCAGAGGGTCTTCTTCGATCCCAAAGCTGGTGGATCAATTTTTGACCCCGAGCATTATCCCTGATCGAAGGCGGTCAATAGTTTTTCTGTCCTGAAGGATGCCCGGGTTTTCTATGCCCCCGTAAGGGTCGCTAGCTACCTTCGGTGCTTGGTGATCGAAGAGGACCAGACCGTGATGGATGCGATGGAAGTGCTCTGGCTATTCAATGAAGCTCAACAATATTTGAATCGAGTAACTTCGAGTGTCCATTTATTATGTATTTTAAATTTGAAGTTGCAAATAATCCTAACACCTTTCTTTATGCTTGCAGGCCTCGGTACTGCACCATGAGACTTTCCTCCGAATCTGAGAGGAGTTAGGTCAACACGAGGTCAAGGTTTGGAGCTTACTGAGAAGAGGGACACTTATAAACTTTTGAGTGAGAAACTTCAAGCCGAGTTAGAAGCAGCTCGGAAGGAGCATGCCGAGTGGGCCGAGCAGGTAAATCGAGTACTTGAAGATAGTGATGACGAACTGGACTTAATGGCTAATGATCCGATCCTGTAGGTTCAACGAAGTCTTTAACAAATTGGGAAACTCCAGGCACAGGTAGATACGATACAAGTTGAGGCTGAGGAGTTCAAGAAAAATATGGATCTCATAACCTCGGAAAGGGAAGCTGTTCAAGCACAACTGGGGTCTGTCGAGGCCCATCTTTGGGGTGCAAAAGAGAAAAACTTAGTGCAGGCCAAGGAAATCGAGGAGCTTCAATCGGAGCTAAACTCGACTAATTCTGGTCAAGGAACTCGAGGCGGCCAAATCAGAGGTGGCTATGTCCAAGACCAAGGCTGATGCTAAAGTGTCCCAATTCAAGGTTGATGTCGAGGCGATTTAGGTGCAGGCCAAAAGCATGGTGAATCATGAAAGCTGGAAAGCTCGAAGGAAGCCCTCGAGGGAGTCCATGCTCAACACTTCGACATACTGGAGGAAATCGAGAACGCCAAAGTAGAAGAGGCCAGGACCCGGAAGCTAGTTTTCCCGAGGAAGATTCCGAGAGCTTAATCGAATCTGAAGACGGGGAAGATCCCGATGATGAAGACGCTATCCCCAATGAGGACCAAGCCACTTAGGCCTTTAGATGTTTTTATTTTTTGCCTTTTGCATCTTTTTGAGGTCGTTTTGGCCATTGTAAATTTCTGTATCGGGCCATTCAGGCCATTGTAAAAAATAATTATATATATGTATAAGGCTTTATTTCCCTGTTTGCTTTCAAATTTTTCCTTTGCTTTATTACTTGCATTCACAAAGGCCAGAATGCCTTAACATAAAATAACTTAGGTTTTGTTTGAAAGTTCAAACAAACCTTGCCTTTACATTACTTGTTTTAAGGCGTCTTGGGGGTTCGGTGTTACCAGAAACCTTTTCCCAAATTAGGTACCGAGATTATAGTTCGCCGATGGTAGCCTTTAAAATCGGTTATGAAAAATTTTCTTTTTCGAACGCCTAGTTTTTGTTACGGGTTTTGGACCTCTCCGAGCCGTGTTAATGTGGCTGTATCCTTTTAGTTCGGGAGACGCCTATTGGAATTGATTTCCCGAGTTATCTGGGCTTGCCCAAGATAAAAATCTTCGAGTGGGGTGGCCGTGGACTTTAAAAATTGGGGAGTTTCCTAATAGGTCTTATGCCCCTAAGGCCCGGTGACTTGGGTCGTTTGAGTTTGTTTTCGGATGGTAGTACCCGACTGAGGGAGTGATCATTTGTACTCTGGTTATAAGCGGCCCTTGAGCTCATTACTTTTAGGAGATCAAAAGTACGAAATTATTTAAAGGATTTAAAGAGGAAAATTTTAAAACATAAGGTGATTTCAAGGAAAGTACTTCTCTTTATTCTTGTGCGAAACAGTTATACATGCGTACATGTTTTATTCTAGGGCTCGAGAAATATATGTGGGAACAATTCATTTGACCGTTTGGCCCTTACAACAATTCCTACCTATCGATACCCTTCCTTTACGAAGTAATTTCCTCGCTAAAGTTGATATCCGAAGGTAATGCACATCCGAGGGTAATACCCTCCCCAGTATTCGAGGTTGATTGTAGAGGAACCTCGGATGCTGTTAGTGCGATCTTCGACACCGATTCATAATCGGTCTTGATTCTATGTTAGCACGATCCATTGTTGCCTCGTTAAAAACCTTGTCGAAAAACCTATTTGGAACAAAACCGGTCTAAGGAAAAAAGAGTGTAACACGTGCTTTCAGACCTAAAACTTCGTGTCGCTTCTCATCGATCACCTGCAAGTGTTAGTTCAAAATAAAAGGAAATAAATGAGGTCATACCTTAGCAGTAATATCATTTTAGGTGAGTTACATTCCAGTTGATCGGTAGTTGTTCTCCGTCCATCATTTCGAGCTTATAGGATCCTTTCCCGGTGACCTCGAGAATCTAGTACGGTCCTTCCCAGTTCGGACCCAACTTCCCTTCGTTCGAATTCCGAGTGTTTAGTGTAACCTCCTTAGTACTAAGTCCTCGTCATTAAAGTATCAAAGATTGGCCCTTTGATTATAATACCTCTCGATCCGTTGCTTTTGGGCAGCCAATCGAACGAGGGCGGCTTCACGCCTTCCAGCCAATAGCTCCAAGCTTGTATTCATGGCCTTGTTATTTGATTCCTTTGTTGCATATTAGAATCTGATACTTGGCTCCCCTACTTCAACCGGTATTAGGGCCTCGGTGCCATAAACCAATGAGAATGGAGTAGCCGCGGTACTAGACTTCGGGCAGGATCTCCTTCCATTTCCCTTTGGCGTCGGTTAACGTTTTCTTAAGGTTTTGGATTATGGTTTTGTTGGCCGATTTGACTTGCCCATTCCCGCTAGAGTGATAAGGCGTCGATAAGATTTTTTTGATCTTATGATCTTTGAGAAACTTGGTCACTTTGCTGCCGATAAATTGTTTCCCGTTGTCACACACAATTTTGGATGGCATACCGAACAAACATATGATGTTGTCCCATATGAAGTCTATGACTTTCTTTTCCCTAACCTTCTCGTATGCCTGCGCTTCAACCTAATTAGATAAATAGCCAGTCATAAATAAGATAAATGGTGCCTTACTTGGTGCCCATGGAAGAGGGCCAACGATGTCCATCCCCCATTTCATAAATGTCAATGGTGACAAGACTGAATGCAGTAGTTCCCCGGGTTGGTGAATCATATCTTTGGCATTTGTCACATTTTTGAACGAATTCCTTCGCATCTTTTTCCATGTCAATCCAATAATAGCCGACTTTGATTACCTTTTTAACCAATGATTCGGCACCTGAATGATTTCCGCAAGTTCCCTCGTGAACTTCCCTCAATACGTACTCGGTATCTCCTGGTCCTAGACATATTGCTAGTGGGCCATCGAACATTCTTCTAAACAAGGTTCCGTCTTCGGACAAGCTGAATCAGGCTTCGTTGGTGTGCATGGCCCTCGATTCTTTTGGATCTGAAGGAAGTTTTCCGGTCTTCAAATACTATACGTATTTATTTTCCAATTCCAGGTTAAGCTTGTAAAGTTTATCTCGACGTGACCTTCTTCTACTACTGACCTCATGAGTTGCACAACAACCCCTGAGTTGAGCTCATCGTCCTCGACCGATGACCCTAAGTTTGTGATGTTTTAGACGTCAATACCACACAAGAAGATAGGTTACTTTGTGTGGTACCAATTTTTGAGTGCTGTCTCTCTAGAAGAACCTGGTTCTTCTTGGTGTTCCAATTTCTACTGTTGCGGAATAATAAAAGCAGTAATGTAAAAACACATAGATTTTTTTACGTGGAAAACACCTGGCCCAAAAGGTGNAGCTAATTTCTACAAGCTTCAAGTTAACTCTAACTTGAACAATGCGTACCTATTACAATTGCTTCTATGAAAGCTGAAAAGATACAATATTAAAACTCCTACTACAACCAACTAGACTCAATGATAAACAGATGGCTGGTTCTTCTAGCTGGTCTGTAGGCTTTGTGTCGCACAATAATTCTTCTTGCAAAATATCTGGGAATTTTGCTTTCAGCTCTTGATTCACTTCGGCACTTATGCGTTCTTGATTCAAGCAAGAATATTTCAATTATTTATAAAGTCAGTTGTTGAGTTTGTCGTTCAGCTCTGGTACGACTCTACCTGGGAGAACAAGTTCGTATCAAACTCAACTTCCTTCCTTCGTTACTGTCCTTGCTGGATTCAACTTCTATTCTCTTATTAATTTGCAACCTTTTCGCATTAGAAGACACTCTCCTTGTTCATTGATACTTCACAATCACATTCATATCCTATGCGTATAAGGTTTGTGTGTCAACGTGTTAGGTCAAGTATGTGTGCTCTGATGGACCTGGTCAACTGGTCAGACATTTGTCAATCTTCAAAACTATGCAGTGACTTGAGTTAACAAATTCCCCCTTTTTGATGATGACAAACTCTGTGCTTCTCCCTGTATACAACTCAAACACTTTGTATGTTTTTTAAACATTTATCATAGAGAAACCAGGTTCATTAGGTTATAAATATCACTTGAAATATAAAAGCACTTGTCTTCCCCCTTTTGGAATCATCAGAAAGTTTGAAAAATGATAACCACCAGTGTTTTAACAATTACTCATGGCCATTGAGGCAACTGCAGGTGCAAACATGATTAATCATCATAGGAAACCAATAAATGTAAGCTATCTAATAAATTGAGACAAGTCAATAACAAAACAACAAAAATTCATTGATTAGGAACGTACATCAACCACCATACAAAAAACAAAACAACAACAACCATAACCATGAGAAAAACAGAATAAAAACAACTGAAACTAAACAACTGGTCTAAAGAGGGGTTTTGGAAGCTCTGGACAACCTAAGGATGGGAACGTGCAGAGGAGGTTGTGGTCTTGGTTTGTAGAAGAAAGCATCTGATTAAGAACACCCTCGTTCTTTTCCTTCTCTTTTGCTAATTCAGCCCTGAGAGCATCCCGCTCAGCTTCAACCTCAATCAAACGAGACTTCAGACGAAGGATTTCCATATCCTTGATCTTGCTTTCCTGCACCAGAGTTCTAACTTTGCTGTTGACAGGCTGCTTCCTAGACGAACCAGGTTCATCTGCAGGAACATTGACAGTATAATCACAAGTCAGCAAAGTATCCTTCCCAAAATAGTCTTTGGCAGTAGCCATCTCAGCCTTTTTCACAGGAACACCAAAATGAGCAAGCACAACAGTCAGAATAAAGCCATATGGGATTGCATGTGGTTTTGTTTCATTCACAACTCTGTCCAAGAGTTGGATGATGAAGGCTGGCCAATTTATCTGCTTACCCCTATACAGACATTCCATCAAGGTTAGATCCATATAGTTGGCTATGTGCCTTCGTTCTTGTCTTGGCAGCACGAACTTGATGACAAACTCGAAGAGCAACTTGTGTCCTGGCTTCATTTCACTTTTGTATACTGGCCTGGGTTCAATTTCCCTTTCATTATCACTGAAGAATCTGGTAATATTGATTGCTAAGGCCATCCCATCCAAACTAGGCCATCTTTGCCTAGTGTAATCTTCGTAGTCCTCAGCAGGAATGTGCATAATTTCCCTCAGTTCTTTAGCATCAAAGGAGACTTGAATTCCTTTGACTGTGGTAGTGACTCTGCCATCTTTTACCACTGCATTACCCATGAACTCCACCAGTTCAGCTCTAGCCAATCTTCCTTCAATGTGAAGGACCATGTTCTTCCACCCTTGAACATCCAGTGTGTCCAGCAGGTATCTCATCCCAGGTTCCTTAGGATCCTTCACCAACTTTCCCTTCAGAATTGTTCTTTTGCCCAACTTCCCCCTCATATTCTCCACTCCACTCTCTATCATCATCTTTCTCAACAACCTTCATTTTTCTTGCCTTGGACCTGGTCGTTTTAACGGTTCTTGTAGGTGTGGAAGACACTTTATCTGACTTCTTTGAAGAAGCCTTAGCCCTTTTTGATTTTGGTGCCTCAACCACAACAGGAGCAGTCTGCTCCTCATGATGGACCAGGTCCATCGTATCCTCTTCAACAACAACAGTATCCACAGGCTCTCCCACTTTAGCCTTTCCCTTTGCAGCTCTCTTTTTCTTGCTCTCAAGCAGAGCCTTCTCAAACAGTTCTTCTTCCTCTCTCACAACACTACGTGTAGCACGCACCTTAGGAACAGGAGCATCAACAACTACAGAAGTTTTCCTCTTCTTGGAAGGAACTGGATTAGAAGCCTTCTTGGTCTTCTGAGTCCTCCTTTTCTTGGGGTTATAGGACTCCCCCAGTTTCCTTAGCCTTTCAGCCAGTGTCTCGTCCCCTGACGAGCCAGGTTCATCTACTCCTTTCTTTAAGCTTGCTAGACCTGCCGCTGCTTCCTCGACTACACTTCCCCCAAACTCTGTGACATCTTCTCCAACCTTCTCAGGAATGGGACCACAAATAGTCAATGTAGTAACATCCTCCCCAAATCCCTTTCCCTCAAGAACTTTACCTTTTTCAAGTTTTCTTTGCCTACTAGGCACTTCAACATCCACTACCAACCCAACCAGAGCAAATCTGTTGTCAGCATTAGCAGGCTCAGAAATTACACCAAGATTACCTTGTTCAGACTTTGATGAACCAAATGCTTCATCCTCGTTGGCTGATTTAAAAGATTCACTTGAAGATTCTGACTTATTATCCTTTTCAGCCTGCAGAATTGCTTCCAAGAATTTTGCACGTGACCTAGAAGCCACTGATTTTCTGGCAAGAACCTTTACACGACGACCATAAGGGGCTGGGTTAGGGTTAGATGTGGGTTCTGGAACATGAGAGTTTTCAGGAATAGGAGGGTTTTCAGGGGTTGAGGTTTTTTCTGAAGATTTAGAACTGTATACCGATGGAGAATTTGAATCTGATTCATAGTCCCTCCATCATAATCACGATTTGGTGATGAAGAACAAGAAGCAGATGGTGGTGAAGACATGATTATGAGTGTTGTTAGGAAGAAAAGAAAGAGTGATCAGTTTTTGGGTTTGAAGACTAATGATCTAGATTCGACGTTTACTTTATGAAGAGGAAAGTAATTATGACCCTTATATAAGATATGGCTATTAATTATACAACGGGTAGAAAATTTATTCAAGTGGAAGTCTGATAGTTGTAGGAGTGTCATTGATTTGACGGTTATGAGTTCCCTACTTCTAGGCTAATTGAGTACTGATGTACTTCTTGGAACGAGTTCATTTAGGGATTAGTACAAAGAATTTGAAATGAACCAAATATAGATAGAATTCTGCTCATGCGTGACTATAATTAGTTCAATAATTGTATGGAGATGAGCATGTACTTTGTCAGTCAGATGAACCAGGTTCATCGTGTTAAAGTCCTTAATTTGCCTCAATTTACAAAGATAGAGAAACATCATTAGCAACCAAATAATCATATAAATACATGGCAAGAGAGTATGACAGAAAAGTCATGATGCTGAGCAATGATTAGACTGATTGATAATCTACGTTAGTGTTTCTAGCCAAAAAATTTTTTTTCATTTTTTTTCAATATAATTTTTTTCCCAATCAAGTGATTTTAATCATCCCTAATTCAAGCCTGTTTATTTCAAAATGCTCCCTACTCGGTGCTTTAATAAAGATATCTGCAATTTATTGTCAGTAGCACAAAATTCAATTGAGATCATTCATTTTTCATAGTTATCCCTCAGGAAATGGTGCCTAACATCTATGTGCTTAGTTATCTTATGATGAACCGGGTTCTTCGTCATACTAATGGCACTAGTGTTATCACAAAAAATAGGAATGCATCCCACATCTATACCAAAGTCCTTGAGTTGTTGCTTGATCCATAACAACTGAGCACAACAGGAGGCTGCAACCAAATATTCAGCCTCAGCAGTAGACAAGGCTACTGAATTTTGTTTCTTTGTAGCCCAAGACACAAGGCATGATCCCAGAAAGTGAANTCTTCACTGTAGTGAGGTGGGACTCCTTTGGATTTTCCTGAAACCTAGCACACAGTCCCACACTGAACACAATATCAGGTCTGCTGGCAGTGAGATATAATAGAGACCCAATCATCCCTCTGTATAGCTTTTGATCAACAGATGAACCAGGTTCATCCACATCCAGTTTTGTAGTTGTGGATATTGGAGTGTCAATTTCCTTTGAGTCTTCCATTTTAAACTTCTTGAGAAATTCTTTCACATACTTTTGTTGGTGGATCATTGTTCCATTTGAATTTTGCTTGATTTTCAAGCCTAAGAAGAAGTTTAGCTCACCCATAATACTCATCTCAAACTGACTCCCATAAGCATAGCAAATTCCTTGCTCAATTTTTCAGAAGTCGCCCCAAATATAATATCTTCCACGTGTATTTGCACAACCAGGAGATCCTTACCCTTTTCTCTTAAGAACAAGGTACCGTCAATTTTGCCTCGTTTGTACCCATGTTCTAGTAGGAATTTTGATAGTCGTTCATACCATGCTCTTGGTGCTTGTTTGAGACCATACAGAGCCTTGTCGAGTTTGTATACGTGGTCAGGTGACTCCTTGCTTTCAAAACCTGGAGGCTGCTTGACAAATATCGTCCTTCAGATAGCCATTGAGAAAGGCACTCTTAACATCCATCTGATGAAGAGTGAATTCCATGTGTGCAGCAAATGCTATAAGAAGTCTGATTGCCTCCAATCTTGCCACAGGGTAAAGGTCTCATCATAGTCAATTCCCTCTTCTTGACTATACCCTTGAACAACTTGTCTTGCCTTGTTCCTTGTAACAGTTCCATCCTCATCGAGCTTGTTCCTGAAGACCCACTTGGTGCCAATCACTGATCTGTCTAGTGGCCTGGGTACCAAGTGCCATACTTGACTTCTTTCAAACTGATTCAGCTCTTCTTGCATGGCATTTACCCAATCAGCATCTTGTAGGGCTTCCCCAATGTTCTTTGGTTCGATCATGGATAGAAAGGCATCAAACGCACACAGATTCTTCAAGGATGATCTTGTTTTGATTCCGGATGTCAAATCTGTTATGATGTTCTCAATAGGGTGAGAACTCTGATATCTGTGTGGTTTCGATACCAGCTGTTCATTCCTAGACAATTCCATGGTGTCTTGTTGCTGTGGAGAAGGATCAGAGCCATGTTGCATATGTTGAATTACCCCTGTCATATTGCTTGGGTAGTTGAACCTGGTCCATCACCTGTTCCACCTTCCATGTTTTCTTCAATTTGATCACTGCTTCTCACCAATCTAAGCTGCTCATCTTCAGGTTCCTGTCTCTCAGCAAGAATGTTAGTTTCATCAAAGACAACATGTATAATTTCTTCTACACACATAGTTCTTTTATTATACACTTTATAAGCTTTCCTATGTGATGAATATCCCAAGAATACTCCCTCATCACTTCTGGGGTCAAATTTTCCTAGGGAACCTTTGCCATTATTATGCACAAAACACTTGCATCCAAAAGCCCTAAAGTGGAATATGTTGGGCTTTCTCCCTTTAAGTAATTCATAGGGAGTTTTCTCTACCAGAGATATAGTCATGCATCTATTAATAATGTAACAAGCAGTGTTTATTGCTTCAGCCAAGAAGCTGTGAGGTAGTTTGCTAGATAGAAGCATGGTTCTTGCCATGTCTTCAAGAGTTCTATTTTTCCTTTCAACAACCCCATTTTGTTGTGGGGTACTAGGAGCCGAAAAGTTATGATTGACACCGTGTTCATCACAGAACTCAGTAAACTTAGCATTTTCAAACTCAGTACCATGGTCAGATCTTATTGAGATGTCCTAATTGATTTTGAGTTTTCTTGACAAATGAGGTGAACATATCAAATGCTTCATCCTTAGATGCCAGGAATAAGGTCCAAGTGAACCTTGAATAATCATCAACTAGCACCATCAAATATCTCTTACCACCTCTACTCAGAGTTCTCATAGGACCACACATATCCATATGAACCAGTTACAACGTCCTCGTGGTACTGACTATTTTCTTACTTTTGAAAGAGGACCTTGTCTGCTTCCCCCTGGCACATGCCTCACAAACTTTGTCCTCCTTGAACTTAATGTTAGGAAGTCCTACCACTAAGTCCTTAGAGACTAGTTTGTTAAGCTGAGTCAGACTCGCATGACCAAGTTGTTTGTGCCACAAGAGGGGATCATTGTCCAACACACTTAGGCAAGTTAGTTCATTTTCAGACAGTGTGGACAAGTCTATGACATAGATGTTATTCATCCCTGCAAAACAATCTTGTCAGTAAGTAGGTTAATCACAAAACATTTTGTGGAAGTAAAAGCAACCAGGTTACCTCTGTCACATATTTATGATACATTGATCAGGCTATATTTCAAGCCATCTATTAGATACACATGTTCAATGGATCGTGCATCATCCTTACCTACCTTACCAACCCCAATAATTTCACCTTTCTTTCCGTTTCCAAAGGAGATATTTCCTCCTTTGAGAGTTTTAAGTGAAAGGAATTGTTCCATGTTCCCTGTCATATGCTTTGAGCAGCCACTATCCAAATATCAAATTTGGCTGCTTCCTCTCACTTGAACCTACAAAAGAATCAGGGGTTAGTTTTAAGAACCCAAACTAGTTTGGGTCCTTTTCTATGAGAGAATGGATGAATCAAATTTTTTCTGGCCTAATTTGGTAGCCAGTTTTTCCTTTTTTACAAACCTCTCATTTTTTCGACTGGCATGCTCTTTTGTAGTACACTCATATTTGTAGTGCCCAGTCTTACCACAATGGGTGCAGATTTTATTCTCAGGGAGAGTGAGATACTTGCTTTTGGGATCCTACTTGGGCAATTGACTTCCAAAGCCAATCCCTCTCCTGTTGCTACTATGATTCTCTTGAAGCCATATCAGGGCATCAGAGGATTTATTCCATTTACAAGTTCGATCTAATTCATGTTTGACTTTGCCAAGTTCTTCATTAAGAGTTCTTATCTGTTCATCCTTGGCATACAACTTATCTTTTAGTTTTCCCACGTTTTCTTCTAACATGATATGAGAATAGTCAACAACCTTTTTAATGGATCTAGCTTTAGCTTTAAGTTTTCAGATTTTAGTTCTAGAATCTCAGTTTCAAGTGGATGNATCAACAACCTTTTTACTGGATCCTAGCTTTAGCTTTAAGTTTTCAGATTTTAGTTCTAGAATCTCAGTTTCAAGTGGATGAACCTGGTTAAACAAGACAATGTTTTTCTTTTCAGATTCACTGACTCTGATTTCCAGGTTCATGCACTTTACTTTTAGCATTGCACATTCTTTAGATAGTTGATCCTTTTCTTTGATTGTTTCCTCAGAATCATCTATGAACTCAAGTAGCAACTCAGAGAGTTTTTCCTTAGATAAGAACTTTAATTTGTTTTTAATATGGGAGATACTTACCTCTGGTTCTTCATGTGATTCCTCATCAGATTCTCCAATTGCCATAAGTGCTTGATCTTCAGTATTCCCATATTCTGATTCCTCATCTGAACTTTCCCCCCAAGCAGCACCCATAACCTTTGTTGTGGTTTTCTTGGGTTAGACCTGTTCCTTCTTGCTCTTCCTTCTTTCATATCTCTCCTTTTCGCATTCTACTTCCCACTGAGGACAGTTTTTGATGAGATGATCAGTCTTACACATTTGTAGCATCCCTCGTTGGTTGGCCTTTCTGGAGCTTTTGTTTTGTTGTAGTTTCCTACTCTAGAGATGCCCTTCTTCCTCATGAGAAAGTTTCTGAATTCTTTGGTGATCATGGCCATCTCATCATCTTCCAGATCTGCTCCCTCAGTGATTCTTAGTGCTAGACTCCTCTCCTTCTTTGGACCATCCATCTTCATTGTCTGCCTTCTCAGTTCATAGGCAGTGAGGTTTCCAATCAGCTCATCCAATCTCAGGGTTGCCATATTTTTGGATTCCTAGATAGTAGTGATTTTGCTTTCCCAGGAAATAAGCAAGACCCTTGTTAGGATCTTCTCAACCTTGTCCTCTTCAAGAATGACTCTTCCAAGAGACTTCAGTTCATTAGTCAAGGTTGTGAACCTTGTGTACATCTCTTGGATAGTCTCTCCTTCTTTCATAGTGAAGTTTTCATACTGAGAGTATAGTAGAGTACCTCTTGACCTTTTTACCTGAGGTGTTCCTTCATGGGCTACATGCAAGGTATCCCAGATCTCTTTGGCAGTGGTGCAACTTTGTATTCTGCTGTACTCGTCTGGACCTGGTCCACACACTAGCCATTTTTTGGCCTTTGCATTCTTCTCCCATTTCTTCAGATCCTCAGCAGTGCAATCAGCTCTAGTCTTTGGTACATCTATACCTTCAGCAATCTTCATCATGGTAGCTAGAGGACCATCAGTGACTATGTCCCAGAGTTCATAGTCTTGTCCAATCAGGTGGTCCTTAATCCTGTTTTTCCACCAAGAGTAATACTGGCCATTGAAGAGTGGTGGCCTTGCAGTTGATTGACCTTCCCAGTTTCCAGGTGATGCACTCGTCTTGATCTTCTCCAAGGTGTTAGATTTTCAAGGATAACTTGCTCTGATACCAATTGATGTTTTAGACGTCAATACCACACAAGAAGATAGGTTACTTTGTGTGGTACCCAATTTTCGAGTGCTGTCTCTCTAGAAGAACCTGGTTCTTCTTGGTGTTCCAACTTCTACTATTGCGGAATAATAAAAGCAGTAGTGTAAAAACATAGTGATTTTTTCGTGGAAAACACCTGGCTCAAAAGGTGAAAAAACCACGACCTACTCCTCAGTAGGATTTGCTCAAACTCTTCACTAAAGCTCTGAGCCAAACGGACTTACAAAATAAACTCTTTTGTAATCCTAGGACTAACTCTAATCCCTTTGTAGTAACTAGCCCCTAGCTAATTTCTACAGGCTTCAAGTTAACTCTAACTTGAACAATGCGTACTATTACAATTGCTTCTATGAAAGCTGAAAAGATACAATATTCAAAACTCCTACTACAACCAACTAGAATCAATGATAAATAGATGGAACTGGTTCTTCTAGCTGGTCTGTAGCCTTTGTGTCGCACAATAATTCTGCTTGCAAAATATGCGGGAATTTTTCTTTCAGCTCTTGATTCACTTCTGCACTTGTGCGTTCTTGGTTCAAGCAAGAATACTTCAATTCTTTATAAAGTCAGTTGTTGAGTTTGTCGTTCAGTTATGGTACGACTCTACCTGGGATAACAAGTTCGTATCAAACTCAACTTCCTTCCTTCGTTACTGTCCTTGCTGAATTCAACTTCTATTCTCTTATCAATTTGCAACCTTTTCGCATTAGAAGACACTCTCCTTGTTCATTGATACTTCACAGTCGCATTCATCTCCTATGCGTATAAGGTTTATGTGCCAACATGTCAGGTCAAGTATATGTGCTCTAATGGACCTGGTTCAACTGATCAGACATTTGTCAATCTTCAAAACTATGCGGTGACTTGAGTCAACAGTTTGCAAGGGCATCAACCTCACTATTTTGATCTCGAGGCACGTGCTGTAAAGTCCATTATTTAAACAGATGTAATGTTACCTATAACTTATCTAGTTACCTCTGCATTCGCTCTTCTCTGACTTCGAACATTTCGTTAACCTGATTCACCACAACGTGGGAGTCACACTTAGCTTCGATCACATGTGCCCCCAAGCTTTTGTCTAGTTAGAGACCTGCAATCATGGCCTCATATTCGGCCTTGTTGTTAATCAATTTCACAGTTCTAATGGATTGTCAACTATGTTGCCTCTGGGTGGTTTCAGTACGATGCCAAGTCCGGACCTCTTTGCATTCGATGCACCATCCATAAAGAGGGTCCAAATTCCCGAAGACGTCCCTGAGTTTACCAACAACTCTCTATCGACCTCGGCTATTAGGGCCGGCATGAAGTCAGCCACAAAATCTGCCAAAATTTGGGACTTAATGGCTGTCCGGGGTCGGTATTCAATATCCTACCCGCTGATTTTTACGGCCCATTTGGTCAATCGTCCCGAGAGTCGGGCTTATGCATTATATTTCGTAACTGGTAAGTTGTCACAACACATATAGGGTGGCATTGAAAATACGGTTTCAGTTTCCTAGAGGCGCTTAGCAAAGCGAGCGCCAATTTTTCTAGGTGGGGATATCTAGTTTCGGCCTCACCCAAGGTCCGACTAACATAATAAATTGAAAATTGCGTACCTTGTTCTTCCCAAACTAGGACTCCACTTACCGCTATCTCCGATACTTCCAAATAAAAGTATAATTGTTCGTCTGCCTTCAGTGTGTGAAGTACTGATGGGCTCGATAAATATCTCTTAAGTTCTTCCAAGGCCCGTTGGTATTCCAGAGTCTATGTGAAGTTATTTTTCTTCTTCAGAAATGAGAAAAACCGATGACTCTTATCGAAGGACCTCAATATGAATCTCCCAAGGTGGATATGCGCCCGGTTAGCCTTTGTAGACCTTCACGTTGTCCACTACCGTGATATCCTTGATAACTTTGATCTTGTCGAGGTTAATCTTGATTCCTCAGTAGGATACCATGAATCCGAGAAATTTACCCGACCCGACTCCGAAAACTAACATATCGTCAATATAAACTTCCATAGATTTTCCTATTTGTTTTTTGAACATCCGATTTACTAGGCGTTGGTTAGTGGCGCCATCATCTTTTAACCCAAATGGCATTACGTTATAGCAGTATGTTCCATACTTAGTGATGAAAGAGGTCTTTTCCTGATCATCCGGGTTCATTTGTATTTGGTTGTACGCAGAGTAGGCATCGAGAAAACTAAAGATCTCATGGCCGACCGTGGAATCTATCATGCGATCGATGTTAGGCAAAGGGAAAGAGTCCTTGGGACATGACTTATTTAAATCATTGTAATCCACACAAATTCTTAGTTTGTCCCCTTTTTTAGGGACTACTACTACGTTTGCTAGCCTTTCCGGGTATTTGACTTCCCAGATGGACCCTATTTTAAGGAGTTTAGTTACCTCGTCCTTGATGAAGGCATTCTTGATCTCGGACTGGGGTCTCCTTTTCTGCTTCACCGAATGTAATTTCGGGTCCCGGCTCAGTTTATGAGTGGTGATCTCTGGTGGGATTCCTGTCATGTCGAGATGGGACCAAGCAAAACAATCCATGTTAGCTATAAGAAATTGAATGAGTTTTTTCCTGAGCTCGGGAGTTAACCCCGTGCCCAGGTATACTTTCGATCGGGCAGATGTTCGATCTGTATGACCTGCTCCAGCTCTTCGACCGTTGATTTGGTAGCGTCAGAATCATCAGGGACTATGAAGGATCGAGGAACCCCATAATCATTGTCTTCGTCAGTCCCCTGCTTATCTAGTTGGGTCAAGGCTGGCATCGGTGTTTGCAATTTGGCTTCCCGTTTTGCTTCCGAATATGACTCCTTTGTCGATGAGAGTGTTGATATTGGAATCACCTCATCGACGACAAACATTTCCTTCACGGGGGGCTGCTCTGAGTAGATCTTTTTAATCCCCTCTGGTGTCGGGAATGTTAACACCTGGTGAAGGGTCGAGGGAACAACCCTCGTGTTGTGGATCCACGGTCTCTCGAACAGGGAATTGTATCTCATGTCCCCTTCGATCATATAAAATTTGGTCTCTTGGATGGTTTCGGATGCGTTCACCGGTAATGTTATTTCTCCCTTAGTAGTTTCGCAAGCCATGTTGAATCCGTTTAAAATTCGAGCTGCGGGCACGATTTTGTCCTGTAGGCCGAGTTGTTCTACGACCCTTGATTTAATGATGTTGGCCGAACTACCTGGATCAATTAACACAGGTTTAAATCGATTTTATTCATGAGTATAGATATTACATGTGCATCATTATGGGGCTGCATGATTCCTTCTACATCCTCGTCGTTGAAAGATAAGGTTCCTTCAGGTATATAGTCTTGAGTCCGTTTCTCCCTCATGATTGATACTTTGGTGTGTTTTAACATCGGATATTGGGGAACATCGACCACCCCACCGATGATCATATGAATGACGTGCTGAGGTTCTTCTTGCTCCTTTTGCTTATTGGAATCCCTACTTCTGAAATGATTCTTGGGTCGGTCACTTAGAAACTCTCGAAGGTGCCCGTTGTTGAATAACCAGGCTACCTCTTCTCTCAACTTCGACAATCTTCCGTTCTATGGCCATGGGTGCCATGATATTTGCACATATGGTTGGGATTTCTTTGGGCTGGATCGGTTTGTAAAGGTAGAGTCCATTTGGTATATTTGATGCGTCTGATAGCCGATATGATGTCGGTTGCGTTGACATTGAAGTTGTATTCTGATAATCGTGGTTCTTCTTTAGGTCCGATAGGCTTGTCAAAGCCGTTCTTGCTCATGAGCCCTCAAGATATCTGGCCTCGATTGTTCCTCCTTTCATTTCGTACAAGATTTTGCCCAGATCGGCTGCTTCTACGATCTCCATTATATGGATGGTACCGATCCCTGTTCAACCTCGGCTCTCGGTCAATGTCCCTCTTGATTCTATCAATGGGCCTGATAGGATAAATGGACCCGGAAGGAGCCCCAAACTGATCATCTTCGACCTTGATCTTCGATTGATACCGATTGTGCACATCGACTCAAATAACAACCGGGTATTTTATCAAATTCTGTGAAGCCACTGAGCTACGGACATTGAGTCCTTGGGTGAAAGCTTGAACAACCCAATCATTGTCGACCTGCGGCAGATCCATTCGTTCCATTTGGAATCGAGACACGAACTCTCTGAGCATTTCGTTGTCCTTCTGCCTTACCTTGAAAAGGCCCTACTTCCTAGTTTCAACCTTGATGGCCCCAGCGTGTGCCTTTACAAAAGAATCTCAAGCATAGCAAATGATTCAATAGAATTAGGTGGTAAATTGTGGTATCATATCATAGCTCCCTTTGACAGGGTCTCCCCGAATTTCTTTAGCAAGACAGATTCGATCTCGTCATCCTCTAGATCATTGCCTTTGATAGCACATGTGTAAGAGGAAACATGCTCGTTTAGGTTGGTCGTTCCATTTTATTTAGGAATCTCGGGCATGCGGAACTTCTTGGGAATCAGTTTGGGATCCGTGCTCGGAGGGAAAGGTTTTTGCACGAACTTTTTGGGATCCATACCCTTCAATATTGGCGGTGCCCCAGGGATTTGATCGACCCTGGAGTTGTAAGTTTCCACCTTCTTGTCGTTTGCCTCGATCTTTTGTTCTCCCGATTCAACTCGTTTTGTCAATTCTTCGAGCATCTTCAGGATTGCAGGATCGGCCCCCGATTTTTTCTCGTTCGATTTCCTTGAAACCGATTTGACCCTGTGGACAACTTCATAGGACGGCTCGGGCTCGATCCTTCTCGGTGGGTGATTCTGGTTTTGGAGCTGGGCTATCGCTGCCTGTTGAGCCTGCAACATTTCGAAGATCACCTGCAGGCTGATCCCATCCTCTTCACCGCCATATGTTCTTTGAGCGACTGATCGAGCATCCCAACAGATGCTGCTCTCGGGATCGACAACCAAATTTGTGTTGATGGCTACATGTGAGCTGATGTCGATTGGATCTACAGCTAGAACTCCATCGAGGTCAATCGGAGGTACGTCATTCCCTTGCGCTATGTCACTATTTTCGCCGTGATGACCGAAATCATTGTCCACGTGTAGGGGTGCTGACTGAGAGTTCGACATTTTGGTCCTGGAATCAAAGATACTCCAAAGAACAAGTGTATAATAGTGTGTATTATGAAAGATTGTCCCAGATAATCACTATTATCTTAGCCCCACGGTGGTCGCCAAACTGTTTACCCTAAAAATAGGATAACAATTGAATTTATACGTGATTTTAAGAATACGTGATATAACTTGATACAAATTAAGAAAATAGGTATTGAAATTGATGATAAAAAATAAATGCAAACCACACGAATTGAATAGCCTTGACCTTCGAGTTCAATCACTCTTGAACAAAAGAAATTCCCCAATTGATATCTGAACAGAATAATAGGATGATAAGAGCTAGAAATGACAGTACATTGCTTTTTGTTGCGTATTCCAATGTGTGTTACAAATGATCAAACCCCCTTTAAATAGAAGGCGAATCCTACTCTTGATACAATTCTATACAAGGTAAAAAATCACATGACCTGCTAACTAGTCGACCTCTCCTTGATACGTGCCGAGATTTCCGCTGTGATCTACATCTGACCACGGCTATTACATCGAACAGATCTTCATGATCGTCTATCTTCAATCATTTCCCATCACCAAATAAAATTATGTCTCCTAATCCATATGTGTCAAATTCCATATCATCCTGTACAACAATGTTTGATGGAGCACAAGTCAAAGTTCCGCATCTCAATCGTGGCCCTTGAAAATGATTTTGCATTAGTTCTAGTTTTTCTGAATGAACAAAGAGTACAATCCATTTCACCCTTGAAAAATGATTAAAATTTAGTAGACCTTATTCAATGAAAATTGGATATCAAAACTAACAAAGAAAGAGTCCATAATATTTCTTCAGAAAGGACACAAAAAGAGTAAGAAATTTTCTTACAACACTTGGATCAACTTTCAGCATAGTCCTAATAATCAAAGCTTTCCACATCCGAATATTCGTAGTCAAATTAGAAAGATAAACAATTAACAGATTGTCTCCTTGTTCACCCTTGTGTTGTTTCTCAAATGGAATAGGCTTTGGAGACAAGATAGTTAGCCTATCTAAACTTTCATCTTTGCCTTGTATTAATGCAATGAGAAATGATCTCTTTGGTCTGTCCAAATCATCAATGCTTTTTGCACCAGCCCCGCTCACAAAGAGATATGTACTATATAATGTGTGGACTCAAATACTCATACATGTCTGTTGCCTAACATGATTCGATTCTATATCAACTGCCAAATGACACGTTTTGAAGAGAAATTTTCAAGAATCCAATACATCAACGTATGCTGACAACCTTCTTTTTACATCAATCCAATATGCTACCGACAAAACATGAGATATCAACCCAGTATAGGTAAATCTAACTTGACAACCAAATCATCAAATAATAATAAGACATAGATTAGCATGTTAAACGCAACACAATAATTCTGTAAAAAGGCATGACAAACATATAGAATTCACATGCGCAATATTACATCATTAATGATGACGCCCTAATTTTGCTGGATGTGCAATATTAAGAAATGCCACCCTTATTTTTCCACATGCACATATCATCACTCTTATTTTTCTACATGAGCAAGCCCGAGAAACGACACCCTTATTTTGCCCCATGATCATAACAATAATCACAATCGCACGGCAAATACCTTGTGCTACAATATTAGTCGTAGTCGCAGGGTAAAGTCCTAGTGCTACAATATCAATACAACCGAACGGTAAAGCCTCGTGCCAACACCCAATCGATCTACCCTACATGTCCACATGTGCCAAAATCATAACAATTCAAGATAACAAATTTCATCAAGAGACATATCTGCATAATTCATTAATGAAGTGCACAAGGACATAAAAGTAATATATTGTGAATGTGAGCTCAAAATATAAGACATGACTACGACTAATCAAATTAGCAATGATTCCACCACTACCTATCTTGTCTAATTAAGAAATAAAAATCCTAAAATATGGTCTCTAGCATGAAAGGATAAACTCGTGTAGTTCTACAAAGGATCACATATATATCATAGAGAGAATACGTTCAAATCAAGACACAACATAAGAACAACAAGTACGGGCGTGTGTTCATGACATACACGTGACTATGTCCGAGACAAGTATAGTATTGATCTCAAGATTAGTTCACCATTTAAATCAAGGCAAAAATAGCCTTAACATTATCTCTAGCATGGTTTATTGTGCTCACGTAGTCAATTAATTTAATAACACATAAAATCAAGTAGAATACACAACCAAAAAAGGCATCGAGTAATCTAAAATTCACCCTGTGCATGAATACCCATGACACATGAATATACACTCGTCACCTCATATATACATCACCCATGTATGTAGCAAACAATCTCAACTATTAGGAAAACTTGCCTCAACCAAATCTAGGAAAGACACTACCTCATCTGGGCTAGTACAAATCTCTAAAACCCCAAATTTCACTTTAATAATTCATATTTTAGATGTAGAAATTTATGGGGAATCAATATATATAACCATATCCAAGTAGAATTTACTTACCCACAAAGCAGTGATGAAAATATTCTGAACAATTGCCTCTTCCCGAACTCCAAACCTTTATGAGAAAAAGTGATAAAATCCCGAAACAAGTAAAAAGACCAATAGCTGTCCTAGACCAAATTAGATGCTAGGTAACCCCGAAACTCACCTTTGACAAGCCCAACATATCCTTTCGAGATTACACCCCAGATAGCCTTTTGAATTACCCAATTAGGCCTAAAATGAGGGACATATGATTTTTTGAAGTTTTAAAGAAAGTCAAAAATTTATGGATGAACTCGGGGACATAACTGGTATTTTTGAAATTATTGCACCAGAAAATCTTTAACTGAAAAATATTCATTTTATTACCCAAAACTCATTTGGAACCTCTCGGATACAAATCATATATGCATTTCAATCATAAAATACGATACGAACTTGCTCGTGCACTTAAAAAATAAAAAGAGGTCATCTTGACCCAATATTGACTGTGGTCAAACTCCAAATACTTAACTAGTCTCTCAATCAATGATCCAAAATACACTTGAGCCCCTCACATACTACACTTATTCACTTCTAGTGCAGATTATGGTGTTGGTCCTAGCGACATTTAGTGGAGTCTTGCTCGGACTATCATTTATCTGGAGACTTGACGTAGAGCTGCACGACAAACGCAGACCCTGAAGTCCCCTTCTTATCTTTTATCCAGTTTATTTCATTCGGATAATTGTATTTTATCTCGGACCTTGTTTGTAGTACTTTTAGCATCTCATGTACTTGTGACACTAGTGTTTTGGTGTAGACTAGACTGTGTTGGTTTTAGTTTATCATATTATCAGTATTTCAGACTTAGATTCTTATTTGTTTGATTTTAAATTACTAAATCTGGATAAATGTTGGACTAGGGTTGGCTTGCCTAGCAAGTGAATGTTAGGCGTCATCACAACCTCGTGGTTGGGATTTTGGGTCGTGACAAGTTGGTATCATAGCCCTAGGTTGCTTAGGTTTCACGAGTCATGAGCAACCTTATCTTCTAGAGGCTATAAGGATTTAGGAAATTATACTTTATTTCTTTCTCTATCATGCGACTTTATTCTATCACTGAAGCTTGAATAATTTTTCTCTTAATCACTCGCAGATGGTGAGAACGTGTACGACATCCACAGTTAATCAGGAGACGGAGTCCTAGGCTACAACTACTACCAAGGGTAGGGATTAGGGCCGAGGTAGGGCCAGAAGTAGAGGCAAAGCTCAGCCTTGAGCATGCGCACCAACACCTATTGCAGAGCCTCAGATTGATCAGAATGAGGAGATCCCTATTTCGGCCATGTCAGTTGGAGCAGTTCAGGTCCTAGGGGGCTTCATTGTTATCCCAATTCTTCAGGACGCCCTAGTCCATTTGGTTGGCCTTATAGAGAGTGTGGCCCAGGCCGGTGTGTTCCTTATGGCACCAACCGTCTCTTAGGCCGGGGGAGGAGCCCAGACTCCTACTACTCACACTCCAGAGCAGATGGCTCATGGATATCAGACTCCGGCAGTTCCACTAGTTGGACTAGTTTAACCTGTATTTCTACACAGTCCAGGGACGGACCCGCGATATCATCCGTGGAGATGAAGAGTTGAGAAGTTCACCAAGTTATTTCCACTCACTTTGGTGGTGCACCTTATGAGGAAATCAGGATTTCTTGGACCGTTACCATGAGGTATTGCGCAATATGGGTATAGTGGAGTCCAATAGAGCTGACTTCATAGTGTTTCAGAAGTATGGCACTTCTAAGAGGTGGTGGCAGGAGTATTTTCGGGGCACACCAACAGGTTCACCCCCTCTCACTTGGGTTCGGTTATCACAGCTATTCTTTGAGAAGTTCATCCCCTTCACTTAGAGAGAAGGAGATAAGACTTCCGGAGTCAGTTTTTAGCATCTACAGTTGGGAAGCATGATCGTTTCCCAATATGAGACGAGATTTGTAGACTTATCCCGCCATGCAGTTATCTTGATCCCTATATAGAGGGATAGGGTGTGGAGGTTTATAGATGGCCTTACTTATGGCATCAGGCTTCAGATGGCGAGAGAGACCTAGGGTGATAGTTCTTTAACTCTAGTTATGGAGATCACTAGACGGATTGAGAGGGTTTGTGGATATGGTAGGGAGGAAACATCTGAGTAGAGGTCTCGTCATTCAGTGGTGCCTCGTTTGGAGGATGGGGTTCATTTGGTATAGGCCATCCTATCAGGCCGGTTCAGTTTGTGCTTCAGGTATCACATGGTGGTTCAGGCAATCATGGTTCTTATGGGTCTCGTCATGAGCAACTAGCATACAATGCAACTTCAACTCCCATTAGTGCCCCATTGATTTAGAGCTATCATAGTGGTTATTCGAACTACCAAGGTCAATCCCAGATTTAGTAGTCACGTCAGCAGAGAGAGTGCTTTGAGTATGGAGGTATGGGTTATATCAGAAGGTACCCCAGACTTTAGAGAAGTATACCTTATGCCATAATTCCGGAACCGATTGCTCCACCTGCTGCTCAACCAGCTAGAGGTAGGGGTCAGACAGCCAGAGGTGGAGGTCAGACAGCTAGAGGTGGAGGCCAGTTCGTGAGAGGCTGTCCGAGAGGTAGAGGTAAGATTGGTGAGGCTCAGCCCTGTTTCTATGCATTCCCAGCTAGACCTGAGGCGGAGTCGTCTGATGCGGTCATCACAAGTATTATTTTGGTTTTCTATAGAGATGCATCAGTTTTATTTTATCCGGGTTCCACTTATTCATATATGTCATCCTATTTTGCTTCATATTTGGATATGTCTCCTGATTCTTTGAATGCTCCTATTTATATGTCTACGCCCGTTGAGGTTTCTATTGTGGTTGATCGGGTCTATCATTCTTGTTTGATCACTATCAAGAGCTATGGGACCAGAGTTAACCTTATGTTACATAATATGGTAGATTTTGATGTAATTTTGGGCATGGATTGGTTGTCACCTATTATGCTATCTTGGATTGTCTTGCTAAGGCTGTGACGTTAGCTATGCCGAGGTTGCCTCGATTGGAGTGGAAAGGGACTCCTGGTCGCTCTACTAGCATGGTCATTCATATGTGAAGGCTCGGTGTATGGTCAGAAAGGGTTTTTGGCATATTTGGTTTATAGTCATGATTCTACTGCCGAGGTGCCTTCCATGGATTCAGTTCCGGTGGTGAGAGAGTTCCCAGATGTGTTTGCTGCAGACTTGCTGAGCATGCCACCCCCACAGAGATATTGACTTTTGCATTGACTTGGTTTCGGGCATTCAACTTAAGTCTATTCTACCATACCATATGTCCCTGTTGAGTTGAAAAAATTAAATGAACAATTGCAGGATTTGCTTGACAAGAGATTCATTATACCTAGTGTCTTGCCTTGGGTGCACCCGGTGTTATTTGTGAAGAAGGATAGATCGATGAGGATGTGCATAAATTATCAGCAGTTGAACAAGGTCACTTTCAGGAACAAGTATCCATTACCGAGGTTTGTTGACTTATTTGACTAGCTTAAGGGTGCCAAGGTATTTTTCAAGATTGATTTGAGGTCGGGCTACCATCAGGTGAAGATTAAGGTATCTGATGTCCCTAAAACAACTTTTCAGACTCGGTATGGCCAGTACGAGTTCTTCGTGATGTCATTTGGCTTAACCAATTCCCCAACAACTTTTATGGATTCGATGAACCGGGTGTTTTAAGCTTTATCTGGATTCTTTTATGATTGTCTTCATTGACGATATCTTGGTTATCGCAACCAAGAGGAGCATGAGCACCATATCCGGGTCATACTTCAGACTTTGAAGGATCGTTAGTTATATACCAAGTTTTCGAAGTGTGAATTCTGGTTAGCCTCAGTTGCTTTTTGGGACATGTTGTATCTTCCAAGGGCATTAAAGTGGATCCTGAGAAGATTGAGGCAATTCAGAACTGACCTAGATCTACATCAACTACAAAGATTTGAAACATCTTATGTTTGGCGGGTTATCGCCAGTTCGTAAAGGAATTTTCATCTATCTCAACCCCATTGACCAAGTTGACCTAGAAGGGTGCTCTTTTCAGATGGTCCGACGAGTGTGAGGTGAGATTTCAGAATCCCAAGACTGCTTTGATTATAGCCCAGTATTGGTGTTACCGACAAGTTTAAGATATTACATTGTGTATTGTGATGCATCGCATATTGGACTTGGTGCATTATTGATGAAGGACGGTAGAGTGATTGCCTACACATCTATTCAGTTGAAGGTTCATGAGAAGAATTACCATGTGCATGATTTAGAGTTGGCAGCCATTGTTCACGCGCTGAAGATTTGGAGGCACTACCTATACGACATTCCATGTGAGGTCTATACTGACCATCAGAGTCTCACCTATTCAAGCAAAAGGACCTTAATTTGCAGCAAAAGAGGTGGTTAGAGTTAATAAATGACAATGATATCACCATATTATATCATTTGGGGAAGTCCATGTAGTCCGATGCATTAAGTAAGAAGGCTATAACATGGGTAGTTTGAAATATTTACCGGCAGTGGAGAGGCCACTAGCCATGGATGTTCAGGATTTGGACAATCAGTTCATGAGGTTGGATGTTTTGGAGCCTAATCAGGTTAGTGCTTGTGTTATGGCATAGTTGTTATTGATAGAGAGAATCAAGGCTTGTCAGTTTGATGATCCTCACTTATTGATGTTGAAAAACACGATGCGACGGGGTGGTGTGAAGGAGGTTGTGATTGGAGATGACGTTGTTATGTGTCTTCAAGGCCGGATTTATGTTCCAAATGTTGATGGGTTGAGAGAGCTAATCCTTGAGGCTCAGAGTTTGTGCTATTCTATTCACCTAGGTGTCACGAATATTTACCATGACTTGAAACATAACTATTGGTGGCGGAAGATGAAGAAAGATATTGTTGATTATATCTCTCGCTGTTTGAATTGTTAACATGTGAAGTACGAGCATAAAAAATCGGGTGGGTTGACTTAGAGATTGGAGATACCGGAGTGGAAGAGGGAGCACATCACCATGGATTTTGTGGTAGGCTTACCACGAACCTTGAGGAAATATGACGTAGTCAGGGTTATTCTGGATTGGTTGACTAACTACACACACTTCATTCTGGTGATAACTTCCTATTCTTCAGAGCGGTTGGCTCAGATTTACATCTGGGAGATTATCCACCTGCACGGCATGCTCTATTATTTTTGATTGGGGCACACAGTTCACATCGCATTTTTGGAGAGCCGTGCAGCGTGAGTTGTGCACGCGGGTCGAGTTAAGCACCACACTTCATCCTCATACGGACGGACAGCCTGAGTACACTATTAAGATATTGGAGGACATTAATACACCCTGGGCATCCCAATGTGACGTATAATGAATATAGGACTTGTGAATAATTATTTAATTAAGTGTAAAGTCATAAAATGACTATGTATAATGTCTGGATATAAAATATAAGATTTAGGAAAAATTAGATTTAAGTTGCGGAACAACCGCCAAGGATTTGCCTTGTAATGAAGTTTTTTGAGCAACACATTTCGTGTTTTATATGAGATATTTTTGGGGCATGTTATATACTAAATTGAAGGTCTTGGAATGTAGTTTCCAACACTCTTAACCATTCATTCATACAACGTCCGGATAAAAAGATACAAGCGTCTGAAGAAGGGTCAATGCTAGGGTGCCAAACTAGCACCTCTTTGACTTTTCAAAAGTGGATATATATATGCCCTATGTCATCTTTTTCTTCGTTTTTCCAAAGACCACGAACAAACATGTCCCATAAACTCATCCTTAAGCTTCCTACAAGGGTTTCAAAAAGGATTAACATCTCGGGTACGAAATCAAGAAGTGATAACATTAGAACTTTTTCTATGACGTACGTATCATTATACCGCCTCTCGTTTTCTTTGTGGTTTCAGTTTTGGAAGGTACTTCATAGTTACTACAACTACTACTTGCTTCATTTAAGCTTTTAAATCTCAAAGAAGGTTTATAAGTTTGTTTTCTAATAGTTAGTACTCGCGGGACGGTGATCAGAAGTCGTGAGTTCGATTTATTCCACTTATAGTGGACTATTTTGTAGTTCACTCGTGTTGGCCTATTATGTTGTTGATTTATGGAGTTTGGAAGGATAAAGGTAATGGATAACCACATGTGGTAGGATAGTGGGCTGGTCACTCGTCGTTGCAATTTCAGACTAATTGATAACTTGTCAATTGGGTGTGTTATGGTATATTTGGGCTTTTTGTTGTATTAAAGTCCTGAATTGTAGTTAGATTATTTTTGAGTTGCTGATTGTATTATGTTGTTTTCTTGCCTATAGTAGGCTTGAGGAACAGTAAAATCAGTGGAAATGTTGTCGGTTTTGCTACAGATTAAGTTACTTTCGTTATATAAATGAGAGAGTCATTTGTAGCTTGACAATAGCTTCATTGTTATTGTTGTAGATTAAGGTGCAGTGAGCTGAGTTTAGCATTGTTGTTGGACAGATTTCTATAAGGTGTGTTAAGGTTATCCCTTCTTTTTTTTTGGCATGATACATATTGTTGATACCCAATTTTTCCTCAATCTATTTTAAAATCACTCTTTATAATAACTGATATTTTTTCGTAATTTTTTATATTTTTATTAAATTCTTTTCCAATTTATTCAGTATTTTTATATTCAACAATTATTCATAAATTGTATTATAAATAATTTCAAAATATTTCCCAGATCAATATATCATTTTTTGATCTTATTAGTATTTAATTATTTCACAAATCAGCCAATTTGGCATTATTTGACCATAATTACAATAAATTGCAATTATAGCCTAGTTATACATTTTATACTATTTTAATTCAATAGTTAGTCATTTTATATTTTAAATATTAGTTAATTACCTTAATTTCATCTATCTAGCATTAATTTAATTTTATATAATTATTAGATATTTTGATTAATTATTTATCTATTTAATTGGGTATTTAACAATCAACCCCTTCTTATTTAAATTATAGCCCAATTTAATTCAATTTAAGCCTATTGAAACCAGCCCAAACCACCCAACTAAATGCGTCCCATACCCATGCCCAACCCACTAAAGATACCTGGTCTAGACTTGATTTAATCTTGGCCGTTGATCGATTTTGATCAACGGTCCGGATTCAACTTACCTTAATTAACCTAGACTAACCCCCCGACCCCTCTCATTCTCATCGGTCCCTCATTTCTCTAAATCTCTCTCTATCTCTCTAAGTCTCTTCTAGAGACTTCCTGTCTCTTTGGGCTCCGATGAATCTCTTCGTCGGAGACCATGAAGCTCTCACCATCCTCCTACCTCCTGTGGTTCCCTCACGCCGATGTTTGCCATCTCTAAGGTCTTCAAGAGACCTGGGTTGAATCCTCCTACCTCCTGGACTTGTGCTCATCACCCTCCGGCCATCTCCGGCTACCTCCGGCTGTACAAGAAAGGTCTATGACCTTTGGGGGTTAAACCAACAACGTTTGAGGTTTTTCTTTATCTCTCTAGGTTCTCTTTGAAACCCTAAATGTTTAAAAATCTCATGATTCTTCATATCTATGATAGATCTGTATATGTTTTGAGTAATTTTGTTGTTTCCCTAAAAAACTCTTTGATTTTCTCTAAAACGACTCTTCGTTTTCAACTAGGGTTTCACGACTCCGCTTTAAAATGATTTTCCTGTGATGTTTTCAGCATTATCCTAGGGTCTTTACTATGTTTTAGTAATTTATTTGATTTTCCCTCTCTTATCCGAATTATTACCTGACTTTGTCTTCAATATTGTTTTCATATGTATGAGCTTTATGATTCCATGATGTTTTACCCTCTGTTGTTGTTTCCTTGCTGCCCCGTTTGTCTTGCTGTTTTCCCTATAAGTTCATGAGAATCCTTGATTTCACATGCTTTTACTATTAGGGTTTCTGACCTCTTGCCTGTGATTTATTCGATTCATGTTAATTTCCTTTGATTGCTGTTACTCCTATTTGAATCCCCGATTCTATGTAGTTTTAGTTTGTTAGGGTTCCTGATTTATTATTTTGAATCCATGATTCCTTGTGATTTGAGACCTTACTGATTAATTTCCGACCTTAGTCCATTTTTTACCTTGTTACATGATTAATTTGCTGTTAATTGATTCCCATTACCTTAATTAGAGTCTGTGAACCTAGCCTTTATTGTATGCTTGTACTGATTTGAAATTGTTTCCTTATATGTCATATGCATGTCATATATGGGAACTTTCCTTATTTGTTATTTTTCCTGATAGCCGTTTGAACTCAATCCCTTCAATTAAGGAATACCTATACTGCTTGTGTACTGATTGATGCTCAGTCCCTAATTACTTGTTTACTTTGATTTCCTGCCTTATTCACTACTGATTTTCAAAAACTATATATACACACTACTCTTTCATTAACAAAAAAAACGAACATAGACCTTGTTCTATTCTCTCTTGCTCTCACACACACAATCTACTATTGTTCTCTCGAATGTTTGCATTGCTAGTCGGTTGGAAGCCAAGACTAGCTATTCTTCTTGCCTCTTATTATGTATTTGCTGTCTTCAACTGGTATGTTTCCAGTTTATATTTAAAGTCTCCAAAACAACATGTTTCTCTTGTTATTACGATGCATCTTGCTTCTGGTTTTCTTTTACTTATGGTTATGTTGTCCTACTTGAAACTAGTTTCACATATTATGTTGTTTGTTTCTGGGTATCTCCTTCCTTATAGCCTCAACATGCAATCCCTAGGATACTATAATTGCCTTGTATGTTACTTAACATGTGTTTCTTACACCTATGTGTAATTATGTCCTACCCCCTCCCAACACTCCCTCTAATTTGATTCTGTGATTGGTTTTCAACCATGATTGATCCAATACTCTAGGTATCTCTGGCTGTATGATCATGTCTAAACTAGTATTCCTAAGTTCTTGTCCCACTACCTATAACCAATTGCAAGGCTTCTGCCTAGTTTGTGTCCATCATGTTGTGTGCTCTATGTGTCCCCAATCCCATTGTGAGTGAAGATCTATGTTTGAATGTGCTGAACATGTGCGAGTTGTTTGCTGATTTTCCAAAGATGTTTACATTATATTCAAGTTGTTTCATTACTGATCAAAACCTTTTCAGAAAAACTTCTTTATTTACTGAATCAATCCAGTGCTGTTTTGTGTCGAAACCTTTTCAAATCTATCTCCTGCACTTCACTTGATTCCTAGACCTTTAAGTTATGCCCCCTCAGTGTGAGCACTGCTTTGGGACCTTGAGTTCCTTTTGAACTCTGATACACCTAGGCTGGTATTTCCACACTACAGATGTTTAACTCCTGGTTACTAAGTCTGGGTGTGAGTGTTGCCGGGGAGCCCTTGAGGTCCTTAGGGGACTTTGACACACCCGGACTGTGAAAGGCTATGAATACCATATGGTAATGAGGTTTAGAGTATTTGGGCCTAATTGAAGGCTCCCTATAGAATAACTTCTCATTTTTCATTTCTGGTTGTGTAATTCATAATCCTTGGCTTGTAATAATTTGTGAATAATTCTGGGGCTGGATAGTGAAACGGGAGGGGTAACTATGCATGCCTAGCTATTACAAGGGTAGAAACCATGCTTAGGTTTTTATTCCCTATTTGTGCAATAGATATCCTGTGTAGGTTTATGTGTCCATGCATTAGATATCATGCTACTTAGGATTTATTTTTAATCAACATCTCATCTACGCTTAGAAATCCTACCTATAGGATAAATGATAACAATAAAATAAACTGCTATTACATGATTCTGTCCATGTAAACATGTTCTGAAACTTCATTAGAGGTCCTGTCCTAGGATAAATAAACTACAATCATGTCTCACCATGCCTGCGCACTTAGAGATCCTGTTTCTAGGTAAGTAACATTAACAAGTTGTACGCTTGCTATTCCTGAAACAGTGCATAATCTTGTGATTTTATGTGCATTTAGAAATCCTGTTTAGGTTATTATGCATCATGCTGCATTAGACATCATGCTATAGGATCGTACTCATTTAACTGCACTTAGTCTAAATACAGATATCTAAAACAGTCCCCTGTTCTAAACAACTGGTAATTAGTCCTTGCACATCTTCAACACCTAGAATCACATGTTATTAGCTATAAACAATCTGAATAATTGTTGCATGTTATCCTACACCTAGGCAAGCCTTAGGTAATCAACTTAAAAAAAAATAAAACCAGAACTGTTCTTTGTGATTAGTCTTCAACTGTCAGCATGCTTAAAACCAGTAGGCCGACCTGATTAAGACTTCCTCTGTGAGTTATGCAATAAATCTGTCTTTGTGTTATCACTTAGATACCATGCTTAGGATCTGAACCTGAATATGTCGCGACTCTTCTAAATATGCAAATCCCTTTCCCAAAAGGAACAAGTTGTCTCAACCCATGTCATAAACCCCTTTCAACCGGGCCCCGAAAGAAGCGCTCGGGGGAAAAAAGGGGGGCGCGACACATATGATATAACAAAACGAGAAAACATGCAACTTTCATAAATGGATCTATTCTTAGAAGTACTAGGGTTGCCTATGTTCTTGATTCCTCATATGTCCTATTATTATATCATCAGTTCATGGGTCTCAGAAAATACATAAGTGAAAAAGTTTCGTGATATTAATTGAAGAAATATTGATTTTATGACATCCCGAGAGTCTTATTGATTTACTTCTTATGTATTGCATTCATTTATAATTGACCCATGACCAGATGACGTTATATACGCGTATATTATATGTATATGGGGAAATGATATGATGGGATACCCTCAGAGACTTGATGATGTTATGTACGCATATATCTATGGATGATATAACATTTATACGCATATGCATGACATTATAAATGTTGCATAATTCATAGAGTTATTCAAACTTACAGGTTGAGTCCTCTACTCCATGTTTCTTTCATGTCTTTTATATACTGATTTTTATGCCTTACATGCTCGGCACAATATTCGTACATATGCCCCTATTGCCTGGGGGTCTGCGTTTCATGCCCGCAGGTGCAGGTAGACAGGTTGACGGTCCCCCTTCTTAGGATCCTTACTCAGAAAGAGTTGGTGTTATCCATTTGATCCGGAGCTGCTATTGGGTTTTGGTATGATATTTTTGTATTTATGTGGATATGATGGGTCCTAGTGACCTGAGGCTCTTTGTAAAATTTGGTTGTAAACTTAAAATCCTTGAGTCTTGATAATTGATTCTCGATATTTGATGTTGTTTTAATGATTTGAGTAAGAAATCTAGTTTATATGATGTTATTGCTCTTGTGTAAATGTTTGGATTGGATCCCGAGGGAATTAAGTGAGTTTTGGATGTGTTGTAGTTGATTTTGAAACTGTTGATGCTTAGCAGTTGCTGGTGTGAAGTTGCAGGTCTTGCATATGCGAGAATCTGATCGCAATTGCGAGCCTCGCATTTGCAATGTCAAGCTCGTAAATTCGAACATGGACTGGGGGCTGGATCCTTGCAATTGTAAAGAAAGGTTCACTTTTGCGAACTATGCTCTGGTCGATTTTGCGGCTCTTTGAGTCATATTTGCGATACAATGTCATGTAGAGCAGCTTCGAATTTGCGAAACTTGGCTCGTATTTGCGAGTGAGTAGTCCTTCACAAATGCGAACATAATGTCGCATTTGTGAGTACTGTAAGGCTGAGACACTGATCACATTTGCAATCAACGGTTCGCAATTGTGACATCTGCAGCTGGGTAAAAGTTGGAAAAAATGGGACTTAGCTCATTTTACACATTTCTCAATCCTAGACTCCATTGAAGCAATTTTTTGAGAGCTTTTTCTTCTAAGCAACTCTAACTTATTTTCCATCAATTCACATTACTCTTCCATAAATTTCTTCATCCAGTATATGATTTTCAATCTAGAAATTAGGGGTTTGGATAGAATTTAGAAATTTGGTAAAATTGAGATTTGGACCTCGAATTGAGGTCGGATTTCGAAACAAATGACATAATCGGGCTTGGGGTGAATGGGTAATCGAGATTTGGTCAGAATCTCGAATTTTGACCAAGCTAGCCCAGGGTTGACTTTTGTTGACCTTTTCATATATGATCAAAAATGAACTTTTTTCATTCATGGGTAGTTTCTAAAGCCTGTTTTGGATTGTTTGAATGATATTTGGCTAGATTCGATTGGTTTAGAGGCTTGTTCTAAAGGAAAAGTCGTGGTTAACTATTGATTGGATTTCGAAAAGAGGTAAGTGTCGTGATTAACCTTGACTTGAGGAATTAGGACTTGGTTGGTCTATTTGCTATGTGATTTATGTGTAGGGACAGTGTATAATCAATATGACGAGTACATATGCGTTGTCATGGGTTAACCATGTACCATGCTTTTTATTTATACCATGCTTTCTTTATTCCATGCTATTACTCATTTGGAGCTTTAATTGTTAATTGTCTTGTTAAATCATGCTTGCGTTCATTACAAAAAAGATGCCTGATGAGTGGCGGTGGAGTACAATGGTTCCGGTGTACAAGAACAAAGGGGATATCTAGAATTGTAACAATTATAGGGGTATCAAGTTACTAAGTCATTCCATGAAAGTGTAGGAGAGGGTGGTGCAAGGGAGGATAAGGAGGGCGGTGTCTATATCGGAAAACCAGTTCGGGTTCATGCCGGGTCGTTCTACTATGGAAGCTATCCACCTTATCAGGAGGTTGGTGGAACTATACAGGGATAGGAAGAGGGATTTGCATATGGTGTTTATTGACCTAGAGAAGGTGTATGACAAGGTTCCTAGGGACGTCTTTTGGAGGTGTCTGGAGGTGAAAGGTGTGCCGGTAGCTTACATTAGGGAGATAACGGATATGTATGATGGAGCTATGACTCGGGTTAAGACTGTGGGAGGTGAGTCAGAGCCTTTTCCGGTTGTTATGGGGTTACACCAAGGATCTGCCCTTAGCCCGTTCTTATTTGCTCTGGCGATGGACCACTGACACACCATATCCGAGGCGAGGTGCCATGGTGTATGTTGTTCGCTGATGATATAGTTATGATTGATGAGACGCGAGGCGGCGTGAATGGGAGATTGGAGGTATGGAGGCAGGCCCTGGAGTCTAAACGTTTCAAGTTGAGTATGACTAAGACGGAATATGTGGAATGTAAGTTCAACGACGTGACGGGGGAAACAGATGTGGAAGTCAGGCTTGACTCACAGGTCATCCTCAAGAGAGAAAGTTTTAAGTACTTAGGGTCAATTATCCAGGGAGATGGGGAGATCGACAGGGATGTTACGCACCGTATTAGGTTGGGGTGGGTGAAATTGAGGTTAGCGTCTGTAATCCTGTGTGACAAGCATGTGCCACCGAAACTCAAAGGTAAGTTTTATAGAGCGGTGGTTAGACCAGCTATGTTGTATGGAGCTGAGTGTTGGCCAGTCGAGAATTCGCATATCCAGAAGATGAAAGTAGCAGAAATGAGGATGTTGAGATGGATGTGTGGGCACACTAGGTTGGATAAGATTAGGAATGAAGATATTAGGGAGAGGGTGGGAGTGTTTCCCGTGGACGACAAGATGTGGGAAGCGCGACTTAGATGGTTTGGACACGTGCGGAGGAGAAGCCTAGATGCACCGGTTAGGAGGTGTGAGCGGTTGACTTTGGCAGGTACGAGAAGAGGCAGAGGGCGACTAAGAAGTATTGGGGCAAGGTGATCAGGCAGGACATGGCGCGGCTTCAGATTTTCGAGGACATAGCTCTTGATAGGAACATGTGGAGGTCGAGCATTAGGGTGGTAGGCTAGGGGGTAGTCGTGAGTTCTTCCCTCTTTGTACCGGATAGTCTGATAGAGTTTTGTTTAGGTTTGTTAGCGGTCTATGTTGTGTTCCCATTGTTGTTTTGCATAGTTTTGTGTTATTGCCCTTTCACTTATTCGTTATTGTTATTTTCTTTCTGGCATCTTTGTTGTTACATGCCTTTTCTTTTGTTTCTTTTCTGATATTATTGTCTCTCTTGTTGAGCCGAGAGTCTCCGAGAAACGGCCTCTCTACCCTTCTCGGGGTAGGGGTAAGGTCTGCGTACACTCTACTCTCCCCAGACCTCACTAATGAGATTTTACTGGGTATATTGTTATTGGTGTTCGTTACATGTCTTAATTTGTTATATGTTTTCATGTATCCATACCTTTATTTATTGATTATCACTTACGAAGTACATGAGGTCGCTTATACTCATACTACACTTCTGCACTTCTTGTGCATATTTTGGTGTTGGTCTCAGTAGTGTTTAGAGGAGGCTTGCTTAGACTGTCATTTATCCGGAGACCTGAGGTAGAGCTGCACGATATTCACCGACCCTGAAGTCCCCCTCTTATCTTTTATACTGTTTGATTCATTAGGATAGTTGTATCTATCTCGGACCTTGTTTGTAGCACTTTTAGCAGCTCATGTACCTGTGACACCAGTGTCTGGGTGTAGATTAGACTGTGTTGGTTTTAGTTCATCATATTATCAGTATTTCAGACTTAGATGTTCATTTGCTTTTAAATTACTAAAACTGGTAAGTGTTGGTCTAGGGTTGACTTACCTGGCAAGTGAATGTTAGGCGGCATTACAGCCCCGTAGTTAAGATTTTGGGTCGTGACAAATATTAATTAATGTAAAGCATTGACAAATTAGAGAGCATTCATATATTAATCCTTTCTTATTTTTGTTCTTTATTTACAGCTTTCCTTTCTCGCCTTCAAGAAAAAAGTGATTTTACGGTTTTGCAAAAGCAAATAAATGGCCAAATTATTAAAAAGAATAGAATATGATATAAATCACAGAAGAAAATATTCAGTAAAAGTGTAAAATGCAGAGAATATTCTTACTTTATAATTAGTGAAATGTTATTTAAACGAAATAATTTTTTTAAAAAAAGATAAAAACTACAACAGACAAACAAGTCTAATATATTTGTAAATTATTTTTTCTGCAAGGGGGTAAAAAAGAAGAGATGAGACAATATACACCAAAAATCTTAATGCTAATATTAGAGTCTTTTCCTTTGAGCGAGGTCATATTATATTGGAGCAATTAATTTTTATTTTTTTTGGTAAATCTTCGGATCAATTATTCCTCTCTTTAAGTTTCCCTGTTTACTCATAGTGCGGAAATAGGGATCTTTATACATATAGCCAGTCATATTTACTGTTTATTTTTTCTACAATGTTTATACATGATTATACATATATAATACATAAATTATACATATTTTATATCTCTACCGACTATTTTTAATTTAAGTGGTTGGATGGACTGCTACTTGTGTTAATTCTTCGCAGAAATATTCTTATGACTATAAAATCATGAAAAGACTTTCGAAACAAAAAAAATGTTACCATTTCACTTACCTATTCAACCAAAGAGAAAAATAATCACAGTATTAAGCTAACTACTCGGGTGAACATACTAGAAATAGAAACATGTCTAAGTAGATTAAATAGCAACATACAATTCTATTGAGTTAAAAATTTTTGATCCAATAAAAATATCCACTAAGTTCTAGGTTATAAAGACTCCTTATCTCACTTTTTAATCAATGATTTTTAAGTGTTATTTGGTAATATAATGTTTCACATGTAATTTATAGAATTAATTCCAGGCTTGGGTTTTTGACTCTATATATCCAGAGATTCAGTGAGACTGCCATCAGGTAAGTGCCAATGTCCTAGATCCCCATCTGCCTTTGCCCGCCAAGAACCATCAGGTTTTATTTCAACTTCTGCCACCTTTTCTCCACAAGTTATCAGCTGTACCATAAAAGCCAAAAAAGAAGCACAAATAAGAATGAAGTCTTTAAGTTTTATGCACTAATGATGTAAATGTTAACATATTATCAGTCATTTAAAATATAAGCATAAGTAACTGCCAATAATCAGTGAAATTAGTAACCTGAAAAATAAAGCAGATAACGTACTATAACAGGCTACATTATCAGAGTATAACGTTGTTTTACATCGTCAGTGCATATAAGTTAAATCTATAAGGATAACAAGGATAATGGAATTAAGACCATAAGCAACAACTAGCCTAATCTGAGAAGTGAATAAAAAAGAGAATGACATGGTTGGAACAGTGTATGATCACAAGAAATAACAAGCCAAACCTGAGAAGTGATCCGATTGAAATATGGATCTATAACGACATCCTCCAGAGAGTAGTTCTTGAGACAGATGGGGCATTGCCACTGCAATCATATGAACGATGTTTGTTACTAAATATATCAGCTGTTTACATGACATAGATTTTTTATCTGAAACTGATAGAAACTTAGATATCAGGGTCCCGAGATGCTTGCCTTCCTCGACCTTTGATTCATTTCAAGAAAGACTTCAAGATCAAAGCAACCCATATGGACACAAGGTCTGAATCTTCCGGCAACTTTAATTCTCGAACCACTCAGCTGTACATAACGAGAAAATCAAATACTATGATTCGTACTGTGTCACAAAGTGGTAAACTTGCAAGAAACCAACAAAGAATAAATCAAATCTAATGGAAGGAAATAATACACATTAAAGACATCCTATTCTCCCTTGATAAGGAATTTATCACATATTAGGAGGAGGAGGAAGTTCATATAAAGCGAGCCAACATCTATCTATTAACACCCTCTGCTAATTTGTGGTCCACCATTTGTCTTGACAAGATGATGCCTCAAAGGCATAATAAGTCTTAAGCTTTGAAGAAATAGATCCACTGTCTTGTTTTAAACAATCATATAAGAACTTAGATCATGTCTGATGCAGAAATAATGCGCAATGCAGTTTCTCTTGTCGCATATGAAGACACATCTAGGAGTGAGCTACTGCCACTTGGTGCAACTGCACAATCTGGAAGCTTCAAGCTTGACTGTTACATCATACATACGAAAAATATATATATATATATATATAGAGAGAGAGTGTGTGTGTGAGTGAGAGAGAGAGAGACACACAGAATCGAGTTGTTTGCACGATAAGGATTCGGCAGTCGAGACATCTATATTTATCTCATTAAGGAGAGAGAGAGAGAGAGGGTAACAATATATCCCATAGAATAAGCAATTTTTGTGTAATGTAACTATAGCATTTTAGCCGCTACCTAGGTAGTGAAAAAAAGAGGATAACAATCTGTATTTGCTTACAGGGCATCGAAGATTGACAGGAACAAAATCAGTAACCACTGCTTCGATGTCAGGGTCGCTGTCAGCATTCTCAGTGGCTGTTCGACCACCAACACAACGGTGAACGCGAGCAAGAGCATCTTCAAATATCTCACCATCAGGCTCCTTAGGGATCATGTTTAGAATCTAGAAAGAAAAGATAATGTTACCAGACACCATAAGAGTCAATAACAGGACTAAGGCACTTGCACATGTCCATTATTAGTCAACCTATATGTAAAGCCATTGTGTTGAACTTTGCTCAAGAGTCAAAGTGGCAACACAACTATGTGAGTCAAACACAAAACATGTCTGAGAAACAAAACCGGGCGGTCTAGTCTCAGAGATCTCTGACTCTCAGTAATAACATCAGACACTGCTCATCTAAGATAGATATAGTGCACACCTCTTAGAAGCACACTATGCCGCTAATGGGCAATACTATAAAATAGGGAAAATGATGAGAAAATGTGATCACATACACAATAAATTTTTCCAAAATAAATTTCAAAACTTCTCTGAAATATATAATACGAGATTTGCTTTTGAAACAAATAAGATACAAGTGTATTAGAGAGATTTGACCTATGTTGCACGGACTCTCCAAAACAGCTGCCGCACCCGTGTCGGATCCTCTAAAAATACACTATTTTTGGAGGATCAGACACGCACCCATCGATATTTTCGGAGAGTCCGAGCAACATAGGATTTGACTACCTGTTGGAAAGTACGTCGTTTTACAAGTCTAACCCCTAAGCAAAAGACACGGGCATCAAGTCCTCCTAGTAAAATTTTGTTTATTCCATCTCTGGAGCATTGTGTGATCTGTCAAATAAAGCAAGGAATAAACATAAGAAGTAATCGCGGAGTTTTGCCTTAGCAAAACAAAAACAGCACATATATATACCACTAATCTGCCCCTCCCAAAAAGTAGAAGATGGTAGGGTATGCGCAACTGAATACTCACTATTGCACCATAATCTCGACCATTTGCACCCAACAATTGTGAGCCAGTTCTATCTATGCAATGCACTGGAGTTCCTGTTGGTTCAAATATAAATGAGGTTACTGAACTGGAAAATAAATCACTTACAAAAATAAAAGTGTAGATCAATTTCTATCCAGTTTATGGAAATTGTAGTTTTCGGAGGAAGCAAAAGACATTTTTCCAAGTTTCCTTGCACTAGTGAGTCATACAACTGCATATTATATATTAAAGCTGACAGTGCCTTCGCAATGGAGAGAAGAAACATATATAACACAGGATATGCCTGACCCACAACGAATTACTGGAAAAAAATACTTTCTTCATTTACTTAAGCAAGACGTAATAGAGCATACCGTTGACCTGCAAATCAGCATGCTGTGGCCACTGCATCCTAAATTGTACCTTGTCATTGACAAGCATGCACCAAGCCTGAAAATGTTATAAAACAAAAATTGTGAATACAGAGTTCCTACTTAAACTCAAGCCATTATTCAACCAACAACCTGAAGATCATAATCCTGTTTCGCCACTGTAGTGAGTTGAAATGTTTTCTCAATCCGCTGTTCAATGTTTCTGCTGAAAATTTGCAAATGTAACAAGTGATTCACAATGGGTCTATTCTCGCATCACCACAATATAATGTGAATATGACAAGGCAGTAAGTTCACAGTAGAACAAGCAAAAAGGCAAACCAAAATACAGCATGAAGAGGACATTGAAGAAGAGTCATAATAGCCATGCCTAGAAAGCACATACAAAATTTTCCTAATAGTTTTTTATATGTTTACAAATTTATTAAAAGAACACTCCCTTAGCCCTAAAAGAATGCCATCATTACTATATAGTTAAACATATTTTTCTTTGACTAAGATTTTCACGTACTTTTTAGAGACTTTAACTATAATAATATATATTTTTATGTACCTTTTAAATATGTGAATCTAATTTTGAAAAATCTAAGAATCAACATCCAAATTCACTTTGAACATTTAGATTCCCATTCTATGGCTTTTGTGATAGAGGAAGTGTCACTCAACAGGTGAATCTTCCTATGTTAGAGTAAAACTTAACATAGAAAGCAGATAAAAGCATAACAGACAGTACGAAAGGAAGTCATATATTTTAGATGCTCCATAACATTTGGATGTAAATGAAAGTAATTTAAGTAAGGTAACCTGTTTCTATATGAAGGCAGTCCTACATTGTGAAATATCATTCTTCACTTTTAAATGGACAAATACATTGGACCTACAAGACGGTGTAGATCTGAATGCCAACAGAAGATCTATATCACTTACTGATACACTAACTTGCATCTGCACAAGATACATGATTGAAGGAGACAAAGTAAGATCTCCTCATCTAATTCCCCCTTCTTTGGGCCTCTCATCTACTCCAGTCATCAGAAGGGAGAAAATGGAATGGCACCAATCAACTTTTGGAAACCAAAACCCAGCCCTTCCTATCATTTGAGGGTAAAGAAACAAAACTATCCTTTCTTAGTAACCACCAAAACAGGCATCAGAAACTTGTTGACTTATCAAGGAATTAACACCTTAAACATTGAAAGCTTAAAACCAGCAAATAACAGTAACTGAACAATTTCGTGGACAGAATATCTTCACAAAAATAACAAGGTACACGAAACTCACACATCTGCAGGAACACTAGTAAAAGCCAACTTCACAGGATATAAAGGGTTTTCAATCATCTCCCAGAACCTGCATATATACAATTTAATCAGTGAATGTCAAAGCATTTACAGTTGCTTATATAGCGAATGTCAGAAACAAGTCAACAACTCAATGTGTCACTTAAGCACCCATATGCACGGAAAATGAAGTGTGAGTTCTAAAGAGTAATAAAAACCCAGCTCTTTTAAGATTTTACCGCCACGCATTGGAGATCCCAGGTTAGCATCCACATCTTGTGTATGAAGCTTTACAAATAGCAAATTACAGCGGAGAATTCTGCACCTACTATTGCTTCATTCTCATACTAACTCTTAAGATTCACATATAATGGAAGACTAAACAATACCTCATTTGATAGAAGAAAAAAGCTGAAGATACGCAACAGTGACAAAAGGATAATTGAGTATACATGACTCCATGAACTATGCGTTAACATAGAAGAAAATAGAATGGGCTTGCATCATAACATCCTGTGTTTTAAGAAAATTTGATGAAGCAAGGTGTAAACAGAGAATAAGTGATACTTACGGGTCTGCACGACTCAATCTGCATAATTCGCAGTAAAAAGTCTCAGGAGGATTTGGCGTAGCACCCCCCAGCTCAATGGGCTTTTCTGGAATGATGACACAACTCACATGTTGCCATGTGCGGCATCTTCTATCTTCACACTGCATGTGAAATTCCATATTAAGACACAAATGAATTGTATTGACTAACAATTTGAGAGGATCCTTTCCTCAATCAAACAACCCACAGGAATTATTTTTGCATGTAAATGTTTATTTCTCATAATTAAGGAAGATGAAGGGATTCAGTACTGAAGTAAACCTGAATCATTGTTTCAGTTTGTAATGAGCTTCCACATGGACATCGAATCTTCATCTGGTAAGAATCTTCAATTTCCTCTTTTAACTTAACATTATTGCTATCTGAGACAACTTGTGACTTAAACTCTTGCATTTTTCTGGAAGAGGCAAGAAAACATCACTATCACAAATCAAAGAATTTCCGAGTAACATGTACGGGGCAACAAGAATCACACTTCTGCTTCATCTAAGTTCACTAAGGCAAAAGTAATCAGAAAGAATCGTGTCCACCTATGAAATGAGGAAGTAAAAACAAGCTTATTTCACCATAAAGCTCCACAATAGGCTCTTCTCTCCTGTTATTTTCGGTTGCTCCCTTAAAGAACATATACAACCTAGAATCACTCGGAACTTCTTGAACATACTGGTGTATACCTGAAACTCATAGGAGCCAGTTGACGTGCCAAGTTCTTGTCAATTGAATCATCACTTCCATCAATTGCCCAAGTCATTGGAAGTGTTAAATTTCTACAAAAAGAATGAAGACGTGAAGTCAGCACCTACTAATTCTTCAATAATCAGAAAACGTTGGTATAGTTTTTTAAGAACATATGGCGAGACAGCAATACATCAGAGGAAGAATTAAGACATGTATGTACCGCTCAACAAGCTTGCATTTGCAGCGGTTCATCATATTCACTGTATAAACACCAAAAAGGATGTCAATGTCCTTTGCCAGTTTTGGTATCTGATAACCTGGTACGATGTCCCAGATTTTTAACACTTGATAGTATGTGGAGTTCTCTAGCAGAATATCTACGGTCCAAATCAGCTTTAGGTGCTTGACACAGTAGATCTCCAATAGTTCAGATGAATTCCCACCATTATTGTAGAAAATGTTGTGCTTTCCTGACATGCGCCAACCACTTGAAAGCTTCACCAAAAGGGAAATCACTTCTTCACAGATCTTGACATCTTTAATTCGGGCCAAGGATTTTGAGAAATCCTCACTAAAGAGAACCTGCGATTTCCCCAAAATTGAAAACAAAATAAGAAAATTAATCCCTGGAAAAAAAAGAATACCAAAAACATAGCAAAATCCAAAATCAACAGATGAGCTTTTTGGCCATCCCAAGAAACAAACAAACATGCGAGAAGTACTTTTCGTCAATGAGTTACACAACAAAGAAATGGTAATGCTCAAATTTTCCGAAGTAATCAATTGGGTCAAAAAAAAGAAAAACATCCATTATAAGGCAGATGAAGGAGCATCCCTTCCACTTGGCTGTTTCGAATAGAGGGGAGTCCATGCTGAGTAAAGTTTCAATCTGGCCAATTTCAATGGTAGCGCTCAAGATCGCTTGAGTCAAACTCTTGTCTTCATGAACATCAAAGAAACAGCCACGAGCCTTGGAGTCAATGACTAATTGCTTCCAAATGGAACCACTGTTAACCAATGTTGTGGCATTCCCTAATATCCAAAGGCAGAACCTGTGTACAAAGCCAATGAAACAACTAAGAGCATGCTCATCAATTGTCTGATCACTGAATCACCACCAAAAGATGGCAGTATAATCATCCTCAACATTCAATAATTTTACATGTAACATTGTTGTCCAATAAATTAGTACCTTGCTCGAGTCAGTGCTACATTTGCTCTCTGACGACTAGAAAGGAATCCCACTAATCCACTCCCATTACCACGAACAGTGGAGATAATAACAACATCTTCTTCACAGCCTTGAAAACCATCAACAGATCGTACATTCACTGAGAAGTAGCTATTGACATCTGTGCTATATTTCTGTCCAAGTTTTTGCTGAATTGCAAAAACTTGAGCCTTGTAGGGAGATATACAACCAACAGAAACCTTTTGCCTTGAAGCAACTGATTCTATAGTTAGGAAAAAAAAATCAGATTTTCCAACACGATTTCCAAGCTAACCAAAATACAGATCTGAAAACATGAAAGTTCATTATAAGCATAAATGAAGTACCTGAAAGATGAAGTATTACCTTTATAAAGGTTGGCAACGATCTCAGCAATGACATAAACTTCTGCCATATTTCTTGTGCTGTGTTTGTTATCATACTCCTCTTTTCCACTGCTTATGTTAATAAATGAATAGGAACCGAAAATGTTTCCTTTAAGAAATCTCTTCTCATACGTTGCTTCTTTCACATTTCGACCATCCATAATTTTGTTTTCATAGAACTCTCTATTTGGAAACAAACTTATTGCAGGATGCATCCTATATTGAACATTAAGAAGGTACTTCTTGTGCCCTATCATTACCAGCCTTTCAAATAAGCTCCTTCCAAAGTCAGCCTTCTCAGAGATCTGTCAATAATAGACACTATGTCAATGATATAAGAGCAACTAAGTCAACTTTTAGGAAACAAGTATCATAATAACAAGATTAACAGAAAACCTTGCTCTGAACCATTGCAGGCAATTGTTTCTCATCCCCAATAAATATGGCATGACGGATACCAGGGAGCTGTAGGGGAATAATGGATTCACATTCTTTCAACTGAGCAGCTTCATCAATTATCACCATCTCCAGAGGGATCATTCCTTCTGTGTACAATTTTGAGGAGCTAGAAGCAGTGCAGAAAATCAAACATGCACCTTTCAGACAAAAACTTCGAATATCAGTGATATTAGGAAGAGAGATTCTCTCGCTAAGAGATTTCAATATTTTGATGCTTTCTGTTTTAGTTGCATACATATTCCCAAAATGTCTCCCATTATTCCTTGTAACAGTTTCAACTCCATACAGAATTTCTCTTGACCTTTTGAATGTTGCCACAGTGCGGAACAGTGTTCCAAGAGTTTGGAGCATCTCAAGAACTCTGATCATATCTTTAGCTACTTCTAGTGGAAGGAAAGAAGTAGGAAGATAAGTGTACAAGCTCGTTAGACAAAATGTCAACTGCTCCTGGATCCTTTTGAATTTATTGATAACAAACTCCTCAAATGTCCAACTACCGTCTTGTTTGTTTCTTGCCTCCCCTTCATTCTGAATGCTCACAGCAGAATTGACCTTGTTCGCGTTGCTAACTGATCTTATGTGCGAATTTTTGTCATCATTTGATATCTTCTCGTTATCTTTTAAGGTCTGACGGACGAATGCTTTCCGCAGCTTACTCTTCCTATTCTTATCTAGTCCTTGATCATTTATACTTGTAATCCTTGCTTTCTCTTCCACCTCAACATCATCCGTGTTATGTTCCTTATTTTCTTTTTCTCTACCCAAGTATTCACGGTATTGCTCTTCAGGATCTTCAAGAAAAGATGTCACGGACAGTATATGATTTTTCCACCCATGATCAGGAGACAGAGAGCTCCCAAGAGCCGCAACACGGTTATCAAGAAATACATCAAACAGGTCTTCATGATCATCAATGCCCATTCTTTTCCCATTACCAAATAGAACTATATCTCCTAATCCGTATGTTTCATATTCCAGACCATCCTGTAGTAGTTGCATCACCCTCTTTATAATTCCCAAGACAGCAATGTTTGTGGGAGCACAAGTCAAAGTTCTGCATTTCATTTTAAACAGGAGATAAAGTAAGGAAGCAACTGTTTTTGTTTTGCCAGTTCCAGGAGGACCCCAAATTAGATTAATAGCATTGGAGTGACCACATTCTCTTGTAGCAATACATCTAATAACAGCCTCTTGTTGAGCCTTATCTAGCCCAAACGACTCAATGGTAGTCCTATGGTTTGACATGGCACTAGCTTCCGTTTCATTGAAGGAGCAAAGAACACACTTCTCTTCATCCTGCAAAATGATTGAAATTTACTAGACCTTAATGAAGGAAAATTGTAGATCAAAACCTATAGGGAAAAAATCCGTAAAATATTCCCTCAGAATGGCTACAACAAGAGTAAGAGAGACAAATAGAGAGAAATTTACTTACAACACTTGGATCAACCTTCAGCACAGTCCTAATTATGTTCAAGTTGGCACTTTCCATGTCTGAATTCAAAGCTTTCCATATTCGAATATTCGTTGTAAGATTAGAAAGGTAAACAATGAAGAGTCTGTCTCCTCGTTCACCCTCTCTCCTGTTTGGTTTTTTAAATGGGATAGTCTTCGAAGACAGGATAGATAGCCTGTCTGAACCTTCATCTTTTCCTTGTACTAATGCAATGAGAAATGATCCCTTTGGTCTGTTGAAATCATCAATGCTTTTCGGCCTCACATCTGATAGTGCAATCAGATCTCCAACCCCTGGTTCATAAGTTTTTCTAACTCTTTCTCCCTCGCTAGCTCTATTTAACCAAATGTTGTAGTATAAAGCCCGAGGAGGCTTAAAATCTGCTGATGATTTAACATCAATAACCTCAAGTGCAGGAGATTGCCAGGCAGCTCTCACGCCTGAGAGCAAATCAGCATGTGTTTCTTCGATGAGCGGACTGATGAATGAATGGAAGTAATGATCAGTTGACAAGAACGTCTCAGGAATTTGTTTAACCTGACAAATTTGAATACAACTAACTCTTTAACAAATCGCACATATATCAAAGTATGAAGAATACACAAAATATCATTACAAAAAACTATGTTTACCAAGGAAGAAAGCAGGGATCTCCAGAAACGTAAATGCTCAGGGCCTTGCTTCCAACCATTGTTTTAAAAGACATGAGCGCGAGGAAAGATGTTTTACTTAATAGGAAACGAGACCTTAGCATGGAGCAGAAGCCCAATAGATTTCTAAGGGGAGAATCATAGACAATCCCAAAGCACACGAGCTCGAAGGCAGAGTAACGTTTAACTTAATAGGAGACGGGACCTAACCTCCAAGCATGAAGCATAAGACCAGTGGATCTCTAAAGGCAGAATTCATAGACAATCCCCAAGCATACCAAAAAATTTCATTTACACCTCGACTGAGGTCATGACTTATAGGCCAGCGAACATTTTGTGCAAAATGTGCCTATTAGACATGACTTTGATATGGCTGAGCCAGGAATTTTAAATAGGGAATTCAAACAATTCAAACCAGCAACCTAAGTCAATGTTTGGATTACATTACCTTATGTCAAAGGGGTTCAAAAATTAATATATGCACGAAAAACTGCCCTATTTACGTAGTATAATTTTGTCACGAAGGCGCCCTTCCTTGACTGCTGATAGATCGCCAGAAAAATGTGGAATTTTCACTGAAAAAATGAATTTCCAGACATTTCCGGCAACTAATTTTCTTCAACTCATTTCTCTTTTTTCTTCTCAACACCGTCATTCATTTTTCCAGATTCAAACTCCATTTTCCAGCACATATACACACAACTAATTTCCAGAAACAGAGCACCACTGAAGTTTCCACAGAAATCCATAATGTAACAAATCTCACTCCCTCATAGTTTCCCTTACAAATTCTTTAAATCCAACATATGCCAAAATTATCAGAAATCAGCATAACTTCGCCTCTGCAACCTAGTCATTATCTATGCACTTTGAGCTTTGCAAAATGGTTAAAATTGCAAAACCACCCATATTATCCGCTAAAAATAGATTGCATAATATCCTAAAAGTGATCATATGCAAGAAGTAATAAATAATATAGGTAATTCATCATTTTATTCATATTAAATATGAATCGGTCGGATAATTTATCCGTTTTTTCATCACTCATTTTGGACTTTAATCATATCTGATCCAACCCGTCCGTTTGTCACTCCTATGTGATACTATATAATCTTATTCAGAAATAATATTAGTATAAAAATCAGAATTAGCTATAGGGTTTTTCCACTTCTCTTTCTTTTTATCTTTTTTCAAAAAGCATGTTTGTCATAGTTAGTCCATTTTTCTTCCTCTTCATTTATCTTTTTGTCCATTTTCTCCCCCTCATTTCAATGCCTAAAACGCTTAAGAAGAAGAAGGTGTGTATTTTCTTTTTTCTTTTCAAAGAAACCTCCCAAAAATTAGCTGTAGCAACACTCAAATCTCTTCCAGCGAGCATGAGTTAAGGTTGAGGGAAGAAGAAAAATAATGAAGAGAAAGAAAAAAAAAAGGAAAAGGAGAAAATGTAATAAAATAATTAGAAAGAGTAAGAAAAGATATGTATGATAACGTGTCACCTATGCGATGGCTAAAATTCATTGGATGATTATAAAATAAGTAAATAAATTAAAGACAAGTGTATAGAGAGAAACTGATATATTATTGAACAATACATAATAAACTGAAATCTCCTCTATTAGAGGAAGTAAGTTGCTACTGCAAGCTGCTGTGTAAGCTGCTACTGTACCAGATGTAAGTAATCTTCTTTCGGGGATAAAGTTTATTCACAACGGTGTACCAAAATGATAAGCTTTTTCAGGAGGCTTATTTCCAATAGAGGGCAGTGTCTCATATGGATAAGTTTCTTCGAAAAACTTATTTACAACCAAATACTAAATAAAAATCTATTATATAATATATATTTATAACATAGATTACTTTTTTAGTTATCGCTCTCTCTTTCTGACAAGTTTCGAGGTTGTCTAAGGATGACATTGTAATATAAAAATGGAGAATATATTAAAATAAAACAAAAAGTAAAAACTCTATAGTTGCAAAACAAAACCAACGCTTGGGAGTTGGGACGAAAGTTAATTTGAGCAGTAACGAGGAATCAATTGAGATTGCTTCAAATTGGACATCATCTTTGATTTTTATCATGCTATTCTTGTAATACATACAAAATGTATTGGATTATAAAAAGAATTCTTTTGTTTCTCTTTTTATCTATCCGGATAAGAAAGCGCTCTTAGTTCTATTTTTAAAACCCAATATTGTAGGTTCAAATTAACGTAATTTTTTTTCTTCTTAGATCGAATTAGAGTAAAATAGATTCATTCAGTAACTTTCACAATAATTAGAATTTGACCTCCTGTGCCCGTGGAATTAAAGAAAGGAGGAAGTCAATCAAAACGATATGTTAATTAATCAAAAGTCCAACTGATCACCACGCCTATGTTGTAAATATACAGTTACGAATAATTCAACCCAAGTAATAGGAATTAGACCTAACACGATTCCAAATAGAAAAACTTCAATCATTTTTTATTTGTTTGAAAGGAGAAAAGCAAATCTAGTTCTCCGACGAGCTAGAACACGAGTGGAGGCTACCAATCTGATTTCATAACTAAAAGAAATTCTCTTCCTAATCCTATTTAGATTCTATCGGGTTAATTCAGTTTGAGAATTAATATAGTAAGTAGTATGCTATAACAATTTAAACTATAATATGAAAATTAGTACTATAAAGAATATAACTGAATTCAATAGCAAATTCTATGGGCAAGAAAGATTGGAACCTCGTCGTTGAGTAGATCTCTGTTCAGGACATCAGCTAAAGACCAAGAAAAAATCACATCTGTCAAGTCTGGAATAATTACTCCTTCTGTTTTTCCAACGCATTCCTCTTCTTTGTGTGGAACAATATTTTCTTGCTTCAATGAAGTAAATTTGTGTAACATGGGGAATACTGTAATTAGTAAATACTTGAAATGTGCATACAAAAACAGATATATCCTTTTCTGGTGAGGAAGATGAAGCAAATGAGAAGTTTTAAAGGAAGTGAAAGGGCTTGCAATTTATAAAGATGCATGCAGTGGAAGACGTAAAGTCATATATATATATATATGCATTGGGAAATGCGACTTTAGGAATTGTTTCGTTTTCTTCCTTAGGAATTCAAGATGAGGCTTTACATTTCTCATGATCTCCTTAATTATATTCTTCTCCCTGGCGGTTCAAACTTGAAAAAAATAAAAATAATCCCCGACAAAGATTATTCAATATATATTATATACCATTAAAATCTATTATTTTATCTATATATATCGTTAGAATGTAGCTTCGGCCCCTGTGCATGAGATGGACTTAGCTATAATAATGACTCGCTAAAATTAATTAGTACTCCTAGTATATTTTTCTTTGTCAAAGTTATCTCACTATTAACTCGTTAAACTTTAAACGACATAATAACTCTTTTTAAAAAAATGTTTCTCTTTGTGCTTTTTTGCTTTCAACTAATTGTTGGATTTATAGCCTCGAAGTTTCTAAATCAGCTTATTTTGAGAAGCGTTTTTTATCAAAAGTACTTTTAAAAAAAAGTATTTTTAATGAGAAACTGTTTATGTTTGATTAATTAATTTGAAATGTATTTTTCAACAGTAATTAGTGTTTGACCAAGCTTTTGAAAATTGTTTCTAAGAGTATTTTTCTCAAAAGTATTTCTCAAAAAAGTACTTTTGAAAAGAAGCTATTTTTTTCTGCTTCTCAAAAATTAATTCCGCTTCTCCTCAAAAGCATTTTTTATCCTTCCAAAAGTTTGGCCAAACACCATAATTTTTAGCCAAAAGTACTTTCGACGGAAAAAAAATACTTTTGGTCAAAAAAAAAAGAAACTTGGCCAAAGTAGGCTATTATACATGCTAAAATCCTTAAAATGTCTGCAATCTCTACATTTTGATGAAAAAGGAATCTGTACGTCCAATTGCACTCGCGGCACGTCATCATACATGTCTTTTTATTTCCTCATTTCTTTTTTTTTTAAATGCATTAATAATCGTACAGATACCTGAGATGACAAGTCTAAATAAAGAGAAATATAAGTTATATAGATATCGCAATATATGGATTATTACTTATTAGTACCAAAAGAAATCAAGGGATCACTTCTCTGCCTTAATTGATTGAATTATTATCATAATTTACGCTAATCTCAGGCGTACCATTGGAGATACTTTCAGCCACATCCTAATCCAAGGTTGAACAATGAGGTGCTAATTATGCTACTCATAAAGATTAGCACGGGGACAGATATTAACAGAGGCCCGTGACACCCGAAACGCCTGCTTTAGTCTCAAATAGGACGCAAATTGAGGTGAACAGACTGGACCGAACCTCCCTACTTGGGTCCGCCTATGATCCATTGGCATGTAAAGTAGCAAATTCAACTATCAGAAGTGCTAATTATGCTGAATGAGATGAAGTCGCTACATTTGGTTACCCCTTCATAAAAGCAGAATAAAAAAAAATAAAATAAAAAATCAAAAGCTTCTCTCTCAACTTATCATAAGAACTTGTCTGCTGAGAGAAGATCGCATTGAACAGAATAAATTATGGGATATGCTGAGCGGTCAAAACTCGCACTTGAGAAAAAAAAAACAGAGTTAATTACATGATATGGACATCATATTGAGCTACAACTATGCATCCAATGGAGAATAGTTATGAGAAACTGCTAGCAACAACTTTACAACTGTAACAAGTCATAGTTCATTAGTAGCTCCGTGAAATGCAGTGGCGAAGCCAAGAATTTCCTCAAGGGTGTTCAAATTTGCAATAAGTAAAAAAAATCCGACCATGGGTGTTCAATATATGTTATATACCTCTAAAACCTAATATTTTACTTATATATACAGTGTAATTTTTCGATAAAGGGTGGTCAATTAACCACCTTGATCAAGGTGTGGCTTCGCCCTGGTGAAATGCATCAAGAAAAATCCATGCGTCCAAAATCAAATAGAACCTTGTTATCAATACAAACCATTAGAAGTGCATGCATGTGGTGATTGTTAAGATAAGTAAGCCCCTGAAAAAACCAAAATGAACAGACAAATGCAAACTACAATCATGTTATACTCTATTATGTACTAAATAACTATTCAATCTCCTTTCAACAAGAAAAAGGAAATCCATTGAAGGGTACTGAGACCTCAAGACAAAAGGGCTATGCCAAAATCAAGAAGACAGGGCAAATAGATATGGAGTATTGGAATGTGGTACAAGTTTAGCATATATGGAAACTATACAGAGCACCCCAAGAATAATTGAATGTAACAGAGCTTTCAAGAATAGCAACTCTTCCACTTAAAACTTATTCAAGTAATTTCCTCGAGTAACAACAACATACGCCTGGAAGATAACAGTATCATGACACCAGAAAGCTCTAAAACAAAATTCAAACATATCCATCTCAATCTTGTTGCAATTTCATCTTCAAATCATATCAAGATGAACTTTGAAGGAGTAGGAAAGGCTACTCCAGGAATTCGGATATAATGGCTCCAAAAAACTTTATTCAATTCATCAATCCAGCCAAATCAAACTTAAACTGTATCGTAATCACATTCATTGGACCTTTTTGTTTTGGTTGGAAAAAGGAAATTATGCATGTAATTTATGCATCAGTACTGGAAGTACAATAACAGTACCTATAGTCACAGGATCATTACAAAAAGAGGTAGTAACAGAGGTACCAGATTGTCCAAAAGGTAGATTAGAGTTACTCCTAACTACCCAATTAAAGAAGTTCCTAGTTTGTCTGCCTCCAAAGCTAATGAGACAAGCGATGGGAGGAACTGTCAACTACGACTTAGTCGCAAGTAGTTGTGGCCAGCTTTTAACTACCCTGCGTCCATTTTGTTCTATCTGGTTCTTCAATATTCAAACTCACATGTGAATCCAACTCTTCACAAGGAGGTTCAACTAATCCACTATGTTCTACACAGACCAATAGATCATGTATATATATGCAAGAAAAAACTATAAGAAAAAATAGAAATAGAATAGACCACAGCAACCTACCACACCCGGGGGCGGATGCAAAATTAAAGCAACGGGATCAGCCAAACTCAATAGAGAACAAATGTTAAATTACTCAATAGAGAACAAATGTTAAATTTCAAATCCAGTAACTCAAATGATCAGCTGGTTCAAATCCATCTAGAACCCATAAAGTTCAAATCCTAGATCAACACCTCTAACCACTAACCTTTTTTCGCATTGGTATTCAAGACCAGCAATAGTTTGCGAAACAGAGGTGGAGTTCATATTCACAAGCACATGATAAACATAAAAGATAAATGAATAAACAAGCTAAAATGGAGCGTATTCCAAATTAATACTCCTTTTATGAACACATATTATGCATTAGACATAAAACAAAAGCACATGATCCTGTATACTGTGGGTTCCAAAATTTCCTCAATTTGGAGCTTCTTTTATCTTCTTCCTAATACTGAGTCAAATTCAGCCAAACAAAAATTCTAAGGATGAAACAGAAACAGCAAAAGCTCATGAAAATGAAAACTGAATTTAAAAAGACCTAAGCTTTATCCTTTATGCCGTGGGTATCAAAATCATCATGATCCGAAATCAAAGATCCGAACCCGAATAATCAGGGCCCGGAACCGGATCGGTAGCGGTAGAATTTGCCAAAGATGTGGAGAGCAGTGACGAAGCCGATGAAACAGAGGCTCATAACTAGGACGACAGTAGGGCTGATCTTGAGACCGGGCGAATCATCGGTGTAGAATCGGAGCATGTTGCTAGCGTTGCCTGAGCCAACGGCAGCGCCAGAGCTTCCGCTTGCGGAGGAGGAACCGCCAAGCCTGCGACGGCGCATGCCGGCTGTTGCGGCAGCAGAACCGCGAGGTGCGGCGGTACCCGGACGGGTGCTGGAGGAGGAGGAGGCGGATTGGGATGAAGAAGAGCCTCGCGCCATATTTTGGGTGTTAGTTATCGAGAAGGTGGTGCAAGTGCGAAGAGTGATGAAATTTGACGGAATAGGAGAGAAGGTGAAAGTGTAATTTAATGGGAAATTTAGGATCTGTTGAGATGACGTGTGAGTTTTCATTAGTTAGGCTGGTAGTTACGTGGATAACTATGAGTGCATAATGCACAAATAAAATATTTTTTCTTTTTTCAACCACAATAAAGCTTTCTGAATGAAATATCATTCCTTTTTTTTATTTTTAAAAATATATTTTATATTAAATAAAATAATTTCATTTATTTTACTAATATTTAGGACCTTAAAATCAATTAAAATTTTAATTATTAAATTTTTCTTTTTTTGAAATAATTAGAGAGTCCTAATATTTATTACTTTAAAATCGATTAAGATTTATCTTACCTAAATTCTTTTCCTAGTTAACCTATGTAACATATTTATAATTAGTAGTACCTAATTAGAAATTTTTGAAGGCTAAACATTAACTACAACTGCTTGACAAGACGACACGTAAAATATATATATATATGTAAAGCAAGTGATATACAATAAATTTTTTTATTTAAACTACGTAGAAACTCCTAATATTTAGGTTAAACAAATTTTTTAAATATTAAATCTTACTATACAATGTTAATCACACATAAACACATTAGTATAACTAAGAAAATATTTTAAATAAACAACATGCTTACGTTTAAAAATTATAATAATAATTTATAGTAATAATATACAAGATACTTTAATTTTAATTTACGTATTGTAATATATGGCCTTATTAAATCACAAACTCAATTATAATACTTGATAAGTGAACCATAGATAAGATTATTAAAACTGTATCTATAGGATGCTTCTTTTTAACATACTAAATTACAAAACTAACAAAGAGAGAAACCCTCCAAAATCCTAAAAATAAGGAACCCCAATGTAACAACCCGATCGGCCATTTTGTGTAATTACGCCTCATTACCCTTTTTGATGCTTCACACATGTGTAATTTAGGTTTTATGACTTGCGAGGTTGATTGATTTTGTTATGGAAAGATTTCGGGTTGATTTAGATCCTTTGGTTCTTGACTTAGAGGCTTAAGTTAGAAATGTTGACCAAATTTTGACTTTTATGAAAATGACCCCAGAACGGTGTTTTGATGATTTTGATAGCTTTGTACCATGATTTGTGCCTTGGGCGTATGCCCAGAATCGAATAGGTTCGTAGGTTGATTTGTGTTAATTGGCCGAAAATTAGCAATTTGAGGTTTAGAAGTTTGACCTTAGGTTGACATTTGGCTATCAGGTTGGGAATTGGATTTGGGATTTGGGATATGTCTGTTGCTATTTAGAACTTGTCTGCAAAATTTGTTATCTATTGGAGTTTATTTGATAAGATTTGGATGCTTAGTTGCAATTCTAGAAGTTCTTGAACTTTACTTTGCCATTCATGCGTTTTGGTACGCGATTCGTAATCCTAAATATTTTTTTTATCGCGCGAGTGAGTTCGTATGATATTTTTTGACCTGTGTGGATGTTCGATTTGGAGCCCGAGGGCTCGGATGTGTTTCGAAATGTTTTGGACTGAAAACAGAAAAATTTGGTGTGTTGGTGCTCTGATGTCACAATTGCAAACACCAGCTTCGCAATTGCGAGCATGAGAGGAGGGACAAAAACTCCTCTCTCGATTGAGTTTTAACCTCACAAGATGAATCAATTTAAGCACATGAAGGTATGCAAGAATACTTAGTGGATTGGTTTGTAGGAGAACCTCTTTCGATTATCCTCCTAACTAAGTTTAATTAATAATTCAACTAGCCTCTTTCGATTACTAAGAAGAATTAATGGACTCAACCAACAATATAATGCAAAGATATTACAAGTTATGTGTCCCTCGATTACATGAACAAGTGAATATAAATATAACAATTTAATCATCCAAAAATGCTTCAATACATAAAACTAGAGTTATAATCCACAAACAATCATCAATACACCAAATCCATCAAACCCTAAAGAAAATTACTTCATAGATATGGAGCAATTCATCACAAATATGAATAAAAGATAGGAAAACATAAATTCAATCCAAACTCGGGTCTTGAGTGAGAAAGGAATGATGAAATCCTTGTGCTCGTGTTCTTCCAACTCCTCCTTAGCCTCCTTAGGTCGAATATGTGTCAAAAGTCCTGGAAATAATGTTTTTTCATATATTTATACCAAGTAGGGTCGGGCCTAGTCAAAATCACCTTTCCCTAGCCGAAATAGGATAATTACTCTGTAAAAATTGCACAGGCGCGCTGCATGGGGCGACGCACCATGTGTGGCATTAGTGGGGAAATCTAGAGAGTTGGTTTCTGACAGACAACAGAGATCTGCACTAGCGTTGCGCCCCACAGGCCGCGGCAGTGAGGATTTCTCAGAGTACGAATTTTTTCATCGTTTTGTCATCCAGATTTGGTCCTCGACCCCCGAATACAATCCCGACTTAATCCATTGGGTTTTACTCATACTTCAAAGCTCCAAATAGCTCAAATTAGCTCCACAACATCTACATCACTCGAAATCATTCCTACAAGGCATAAAACACACATGCACAACACTACCAATTAAAGCTCAAAACAAGTGAAGTACAATGAATTAGAGTGCAATAAGTAACTAAAATACGAGATTATAGCCTACCATCAAAGTTGTGAAAGCCGTTATCACATTGAGGTGAAGTTGTTAATTGTTGGGATATCTTTCATGTTGAGCAATTCATATTCTTTTGGTTATTGTGTGCACATTGTGGTTGAGGCATGAGCTATTTGTAGTGGAAACATTGATATTATCGATTTTTGGCAAGTTGTAACATATGGGCACTTGTGGTGCAAGTTGTTATTGTGGTGTGATATTGATGCACACGCGGAGGTACAAGGATAAGGGTTAATGTGCATGCGGCAGCATAAGGCGGGATTTACGTGCGTGTTGCTAGTAAGGGAATTAATTGAAGCCACAAAACGACATAAGGGTCCTAAAGTGCATGCAGCTATTTCGGAAAAAATAGTTTCAAGGCTATCTAAATGTAAGGATCACACCACGGTATAAGGAAATATTGTGATTGAAATTGTGAAATTTGAGTACGTGGAGGTACCTCGGTAGTGATTCTTGTTGTGCATTTCATATTGAAAAGAGTTTATTGGTTGAACAGATCTTGTTGCTTTTATTTCTTCCTTGTCTTACCAATTTTGTCCGTATTTGACTATTTGTGGTTCTCATTAATTTCTTCTTTCTAGTTATCTTTATGCTTACAATTCTTGTAACGACCTAACCGGTAGTTTTGAGCATTAAGGTTCTGTTAAGTGGTTCGAGGCCTTGAGTAGCTTCGTATTGAGTATTATCACTTGCGTGCATGGCCGGATTTGAATTTCGGATCCCTTGGGTGAATTTGGATGAGTAATTCTCACTTTAGAAACTTACGTTGAAAATGTTGACCGAGGTTTGACTTTTGTGGAAACGACCCCAAAATGATGTTTTGATGGCTTCACTGGGTTCGTATCATAATTTTAGACTTGGGTGTATGCCTGGAATCAAATTCGGAGGTCCGTAGGTTGATTCGTGTTGTTTTCCCGAAAGTTGGAAATTTTAAGGCTTTGGATTTTTATAAGTTTGACCGTAGGTTGACTCTCGAATGCTGCTCGTGCTCCTCCGTGATACACGAGTAGATCAAAATTTCATCAACGAAGACAATGACAAAAGAATCAAGATACGGCTTGAACACCCGGTTCATCAAATCCATAAACACTGTCGGGGCGTTAGTCAAACTGAAGGACATCACCCGAAACTCATTGTGGCCATATCTAGTCTGGAAAGCCATCTTCAGAATGTCCAAATCATGTATCTTCAACTGATGATATCCCGACCTCAAGTCGATCTTAGAGAACACCCTTGCACCTTGTAAGTGGTCAAACAAATCATCAATACGCGACACCGGGTATTTGTTCTTAATGGTAATTTTGTTCAACTAGCGGTAATCAATGCACATCCGTGTAGTCCCATAATTATTCTTCACGAATAACATCGGTGCACCCCAATGCGACACAATCGGCCTGACGAACCCTTTTGCTAGCAACTACTCATGCTGTTCTTTCAACTCCTTCAGCTCTTTCGAAGCCATGCGATACAGTGGAATAGAGATATGCTGGGTACCTGGAGCCAAACCAATACAGAAATCGATATCACGATCTGGTGGCATGCCTGGTAGATAAAAAAGAAACACATTAGAGAACTCCCGGACCACGGTCAATAGATCAATCGCTGGAGTCTTTGTAGTTGTATCCCGAACATAAGCTAGATAAGCCAAACGGCCCTTCTCGACCATGTGTCGATCCTTCATAAAAGAGATAACCTGGCTAGGTACACCCAGAAAATGAGCAAACAGAGATGAAACATATGAATATGTAGACCCTGGATCAAATAGTACCAAAGCATCCTTACTATAGACCGAAATATAATACCTGTGATCACATATCTGAGGCTACTAAATTTGGTTTGGCTGGAAAAGCATAAAACCTAGCTGGAGCGCCAACTGACTGGCCTCCACCTGATTGGCCTCCACCTCTAGGATGGCCCCTACCCACCTTCCCTCTGCCTCTGCGCGACCGGATGGCTGGTGCGACAGACAATGCTGTAATCATGGGCTGATGACCCTGCTATATTGCCTTTCCCCAAAGCCTGGGGCAAAACCTCTTCATGTGGAAAAAATCCCTGCACTCATAACAACCCTGATGTCCTGAATACCCACTGGAAGAACCCTGGATAGCTAGTGGACAGTAGGAACTCTCTGGAATGGCACTAAAATAGGGCCGCACTGGAGCACCCTGAGAAGGCAGCGGTGCTGGATATGTGGGCCTATTAGCCTGACCCTTCGCGAACTGACCTCTGCCCCGAGATATAGCACCACTGAACCCTCCAGAATAATGAAACCACTTGTCCCGCGGAATCTGCTCTCGTCTCCACTGACGAACACCCTCGATCCTCCGAGCTATCTGTGCAACTAGCGCGTAAGAATTCCTCATCTCAACCTCTCGGGCCATAGTGGCCTGGATACAAAAATGCAAACATGCAACAAATCTCCGCACTCTCTTTGCATCGGTGGGGAGTATCATAAGCAAATAGTGAGACAACTTAGAGAATCTCTCCTAATAGTCGATCACCGACATTTGACCCTGCTGGAGTTGCTCAAACTGAAATTTCAACTCTTACCTATGAGAGGGTGGAATATACCTATCCAGAAAGATACGTCTGAACTGGTCCCAAGTCAAGGGAGGAGAACCTGCTGGTTTGCCGAGAAGATAGGATTGTCACTACCTACGGACCCTGCCCTCCAGTTGAAAGGTAGTAAAGTCCACCTTGTGGGACTCCAATATCCTTCTGTAGTGCAGTCTGTCCCTGCAATGATCAATAAAGTTCTGGAGGTCCTCATGTCGCTCACCTCCAAAGACAGGAGGATGTAGCCTGGTCCACCTATCCAATAGCTCACGCGACTCGCTAGCCGCAACTAGTCTGGGCTCGGGTATAGATGCAAAAACTGGATGGGCTCCACCCATGGGTAGTGCGCCCAGAGTTTGATATACGGCAGTTGCATTCCCTAGAGCCTTAGCAGTAGGGGCATGTGCTCCCCCTCCTGCCTGAGATGTGTCTGGGTCTGTTGGAAATAAACCAGCCTGAGTCTTAGAATCCATGAACCGCAACATACGACCCATGACATCCTGGAATCCCAGTGCGGACATGAAATCCAGTAGGGCTAGCTCCGCTGCAAGGCACCTCTCCATGCTCCTCAATAGCATGATCCTCCACTGGATCCACTGTTGGCACAATTGGAGCAACTCTAGGACGCCCTCGTCCTCTTTCATGAGTTGGAGCCCTCCCTTGGCCTTTGCATCAGCCTCTAGAAACATGAGGAGCAGTTCCTCCATCGTCGGCTACATCTTCCGCACGCATTCTCACCATCCATGAGAAAATAAGAGAAAGATAGTTAGCACAACATCAACTCCACGATAGGAGATGAAGAAAGAGTAGTTTCCTACAACCCTATAGCCTCTCGACGTTAAATACGAACGTCTCCGCACCGATACGCAAGACTTTATTAGGCCTACTTATACTTTGTGAGACCTACATGAACCTAGTGCTCTAATACCATGTTGTCACGACCCAATTTCTCCTATAGGCCGTGATGGCGCCCAACATCACCGCTAAGCAAGCCAACGATGAACTAACCATGTAATTGTTCTTTTTAGTAATTCCAAATTAGTTGGAGTTTATTTAATAAGAAAAATGAGAAGAGAATAATTTAATAAAGCAAAGCGAAAACTAACGTAAGAGCAAATACAGTGAAATAAATGCTCAAAAATCATAAAGTTTACTAGCTTGTTTCCAAGACCTGGTGTCACAAGTGTATGGGCAACTAGTAGAATATACAAAACACTAAGCTACTGTCTGAAATAGGGTACAGAAAGTAAATTCAAAAGAGAGACTCCAGTGCTACAAAATAGACACAGAAAGCAGCTCACCACTAAGCCTCGGGATAACAAGGGTAGGCGCCAGAATGACTGTCAGATGCACCTGCCTCAGATCCTGCACGTTTAGTGCAGAAGTGCAGCGTGAGTACATAAACAATATGTACCCAGTCTATCCTCAAAGAAGTAGTGATGTGGGGTCGGCATCGACACTTACTATGGGCCGACAAATAAAATAAAGAAATTCAACATAAGCGTGGGATATGAAAATAATATTAACAATAACACAATAGCAAGCAGTGATTAAATGATCTTTTAATTGATAGTAAATTCAAAAATCGCTAGTCAACACGTACTAACTCCAAATCAATTTCTGCCATTAAATAAATTTTAACCTCTCAAGCCATAAAAAATATCAAGTGTAATCAGGCTGTGAGTATTATCACGCATGATTTACGTTGAGGTCGTACGACCTGATAAGAAAATGTACTGTGTGCACTGCCGAGGGTCAAAACATACGAAATGTAGATGCATCTATTATATTGCCGAGGCGAACGACCTGCTCCCATGAGAGTAGATAAGTTTACCTCACTCGCGGAAGTACTTGCGACGCGAGAGGACACAGATTCTCTGAGTTATTATATATTCCTCAGTTCTTCTAAAAAATAAGAAATCTAAATTGGAAATTTTAAACTTTACAATCCCTAGCCTCAACTTTATTTAAGACAATTATTATGCATAATAAACTTAACAGTACAATCAAAGCATGATGTAGATCTAAGACCACCCGACATCTCATGGAATATAGCTACGCATGGACTCTCGTCACCTAGTGCGTACGTAGCTCCCTATACAAGTAATACACAACAAGATACACCTAAGGGGATGAGTTCCCTCTTACAAGGTTAGGCAAGAGACTTACCTCGTTCTCAAGATCACTTATGGTCCATAAATTCGCTTAAAGCCCTCAACTTGGTGCCAAACAACCCAAAACTAGTCAACTATAATATAAATTAATCAATACGTGCTCAAAAGTTCATAATCTAACTATTAGAGTGATTACCCAACCCAAATTGGAAGATTCCTAAAATTCACCCACGGGCCTGGATTCCGGAAATTTTTGAAGATAATTGTTACCCATTACCTCACGAACTCAAATATATGATTTTCACCCAATTCCATAATCATTTTCGTGGTTAAATCTCATTTTTATCAAAACCTATATTTTTCAACTAAACCCATAATTTCCATAATTTTACATGTTAAAATCTATCCATAATATATGTATTAAACATACATTGGATAGGAATTACTTACCTTCAATATCTGGGTGGAAACCGCTCTCTAAGAAGCTCCAAAATCGTCCAAGAAGTGAAATTTGAACAAAAATGGCCTAAGTCCCACTTTAAAAATGTTTCTGCACAGTGGTTCTTAATCGCGATCGCGGTCAAGCTCATGCGATCGTGAAGGCTAAACTGAAGAACCCAGGGAAATGAGACTACACAAATGCAAAAGGACACACGCGAACGTGGTGCACTGGGTCGCCTACTCCTCGCGAACGTGGGGACCAACTCGTAAATGCGTAAGGCAACTGGGTTGCCTAGGCCCAGGCTTCTAAGTGAACGCGGTAAGCCAAACGCAAACAAGGAAAATGGTTCCAAGCCTCCGCGAACGCGAAGAGAAAAAGCTCCCAGTCCGAAAATCCTTCATCGGGAATGCGAGGGTCCTTATGTATTCGCAAAGAAGGAAACTAGAACCAGCACACCAGTAATTTTGGACTTAGCTCCGGGCACTCCGAAACGCATCCGAGCCCCTTGAGACCCCGTCTAACTGCACCGACAAGTCCATAAACATAATACGAATCTGCTCGAACTCTCGAAATGCGTAAAATAAAATTGAAACTAGGAATCGCACCCCAAAACTAATTTGAATCAAATTATCAACTTCAAGTTTTCAACTTGCTCCGAACGCGCCGAATCGTACTTAGACTACTCAGAATGACATCAAATTTTACGTGTAAGTCAAAAATGACTATTGGAACTATTCACAGGCTCAGAATCCTAAACGGACCTCGATAACACCAAAACCTGCTTCAAACCAAATTTAAAGAACTTTAAAACCTTCAATGCACCAACTTTCAACTTTGTGCGCCAAAATGCTACCGGGTCATCTAAAACCCAATACGAACATACGCCTAAGTCCAAAATCATCATACAAACCTATTGGGGCCATCAAATCCCGGTTACGAGGTCGTTTACTTAAAATGTTGACTCAAGTCAAATTTAACCCTTTTAAGCCAATATTAAGGAACTAAGTATTCCAGTTTGAACCCGAACCCTTCCAAACCCGAACTAACCATCCTCGAAAATCATAAAATAGTAAAAGCACATACACGGAGTCTTGTTTAAGGGAACATGGATCTAGAAAGTAAAATGACCGGTCGAGTCGTTACAACATTGTTATTGTTGATTCTTTTGGCAAGTTGTGGTATTTGGACACTTGGGGTGCGAGTTGTGATATTGATACGCATGTGGTGGTATAAGGATAGGAGTTGATACCCATGTGGTGAGATAAGATGGGATTTATACGCGTGTTGCTAATAGATAAACTACTTGAAGTCATATGGTGTGATAAGGTGGGCTAAACGCGGGTAGCTATTTCGGGAAAATGATTTTCAAAACTAAATATAAGGCTCCTGCGGTGATATAAGAAAATATTGTGATTGTGAAATAAGATATGAGGCGGTATCTCGGACGTGATTCTTGTTGTTTCCTTTCATTTACATCACTTGTGTTTTGTCTGCATTGTTTTCTTGGTATTCTTATTATTTGTTACTCCCTTGATGCCTTTAATGCCTTAATTTCAGTGTAGCCTATCTTGTTGCAATTCTTCATTGTTATATTTTCCTTGTTTCCATTATTATATTGTACCATACCTATTCAGCTTCTTTTATTATCCTAATAGGTGGCTTGACCTGACCTCGTCACTACTCTACCGAGGTTAGCCTTGATACTTATTGGGTACCGTTGTGGTTACTCATACTATTCTTCTGAACATCTTTTTGTGCAGATCTATGTACCTCATACTCCACTTGGCACCAGTGAGTTGAGCTTTCGAGTCAGAGACTTCAAGGTATACCTGCCGGCGAATCAGAGACTTCAAGGTATACCTGCCGGCGTTCGCACACCTCAGAATCACCTTTGTCCTTGTTTTTCTATTGCATACTCTTATTTAGATAGTGATGTATTAAGGTTGTTTCTGTATACTCGTGTAGAGCTTATGACTCAGTCTCACAAGATTTTAGGAGTTAATGTCAGCCGTATTATGGAGTTCTTTTACAATAGCTGGTTGGTTTAAATTTGAAGTTTTATTAATATTTTCGTTATTTTTTTCATGTATGTTAGGCTTACCTCGTCTTAGAGACTATGTTCCATCACCCTTCTACTGTAGGAGATTAGGGTCGCGAAAAATTTCTACGAGTCTTGTTCAATGTATATATATAATTTCATGTGAGCTACTTAATTGTTTGCTCTTTCATGTATAATTCTATTTGTGTCAAAAGTTATTTGCACTAATGTCACATAATGTTTAATGAGCAAATTTTCAATCCTTAAAAATCCAATTGCTTATATAGCGACAAGAATAAATCTACATGAAGGAATTTGATTGAAACAATTCAAAATCGTTAGAAATAAATATTAGGGAAAATAAATTTTAAAAAGAGAGAATTACACATAAGTGCAATCCCCACACACACATAGAAACCAGGCGATTTATTCAATTTTGTAAAGTTGTAGCCCAAAAATAATAGGTCAAGATTCAACATCCAACTTCAAATAAGTTCTCGAAGTGGCTATTCTATTTTTATTTAGAAGCTCAAGCTTCCAACCCAATATTTGAATCAGTAATTGTGATTTAAACATTAGTTCAACAAATCAAATACATTTGGGTGCCAAAAAATAAATTTTAAAGATAATCCACCAACGTTGGACAAACTTAAATAAATATGTCTAAATTTTGAATCCAATTGTTTGAGAAATCTAGAATGAGTGTTGTTTAGACTTGTTATAAAACAGCCTAAGGAGGGTTTTCATAAAATGTGAAGTCATTAAATGGAGATTTGGACTTATGTTGAATAAGAATTGTACTTTTATACAAGACATGTACATATGTATAGTGGTATCGCACCCACGGTGGTGCACCGAGAATATAAATCATGTTGTGTAATCTAATTTGTTTGACCACATCATATCATATTGCTTGAATTAAATTTCAATTCCTTTTTCTTATCCAGTGAAACATGCCCAAGAAAATCTGATGAAATTAGAAAAATGTTCATTAAATTGTGATGTTTGCAATTGCGAACAAGATATCGCAATTGCGACATCTGCGGCTGGTAAAAGAGGGGAAAACGAGATTTAGCTCATTTCTTTCAAACTCTCAATCCTAAACTCCCTAGAGGTGATTTTTCCAAGAGATTTTATTCCAAAACTCATTGGAAGTGACTTTAATCTACTTTTTTAAATTACCCACTACATTTCATAAGTTTTTAAGATCAAATCTAGGATTTTCATGGTAGAAATTTGGGATTTGGGTAGAATTAGTGATTTTTGTAAATTTAGGATTTAGAATTCAAATCGAGGTCGAATTTCAATATAAATTACATAAACGGGCTCGGGGGTGAATGAACATTCAGTTTTTAGACTGAATTTTGAGTTTTGGCCAAGCGGGACCGGGGTTGACTTTATAAAAAATGATCTAAATAAAACCTCTTTCATTCATGGGTAGTTTCTAAAGCTTGTTTTGAATCGTTAAGTCAATAATTTGCTAGGTATGGTTGGTTTTGGAGGCTTGTTCGAAAGGCAAGACTGTGGTTGAGCTTTGAGTTGATTGCGGAGTGAGGTAAGTGTTGAGTCTAACCTTAATTTGAGGGAATAGGGACCCTTGGATTACATGTTATGTGAACTATGTGTGAAATGACGTATATGCAACGTGACGAGTGTATATGCACCGTTACATTATTTGCTTCCCTACTTTCATTGCCTCATAGTATATCTTGTTTCATGCCTTAATTGCTATATGCTTTTTTAATTTCAAATCCATAATTATTACTTTCCATTTAGTATTTCTTGTATTAAATTTTATTCCTCCTCCATGTTTCCATGCTTATTAAATACTTGTCTCTATTTTCTTCCCTTGCATATCTAAATTGTCTTATGCCTTGTTTTCCTTATATTATCTTATTAATTTTTGCTTTCATTGATGTAGTTTCACTTGAGTGCATTGTTAAATGGTAGATACCATTAAGTTAGTAAAGCTGAGACATCTGAGTTGTTCGAGGAGTGGTTCGAGTCTCTTCGATTATCATGTTATTCTATATTGCTCATACATTTGTTCTCCTAACGTATGATTTCTCATAAATATTTTTTATTGAGTTTTTATTATTAATTGAACATTTTTGGGGAGCGGCTGGCACGCTGCAATAAAAATTGAACGGAAGTGAATTGAAAAGGCAGAATAAGGACGGACTATGATGTTGACAAATGAATATATTGTGAGATCGGGTTGCTGTCACGATCCCAAATCCTAAACCGTCCGTGATGGTGCCTATCATGGAACTAGGCTAGCCAACCATTTCAGACTATCAATATATTTCATAATTTCCCAAAATTAGCAGATTTTAAAATAGCAGAATGAGATGAATAAATTATACACGTCCCCAAAACCTGGAGTCAACTATCATGAGCATCTAGAACTGTAAATACAATGTACAACAAGGTGACTCGCTACTACAAAGCCTGGAGTACAAAAGACAAAACTATGAACTGAGGAAAAGAAAGGAGGTGAGCTGGGGACACTGAGCAGCTACCTCGATCCTCGAACAACTCCAAGCTCGTCCGGGAATCAGCTAGTGAGATGGTCCGGTACTTGGATTTGCACACGGAGGTGCAAGGAGTAATGTGAGTACGCCAACTCAGTAAGTAATCAAAGTAACTAAAAACTTGAGTGTAGTGACGGGCATTTAAATCATGTAAATCCATATAATGAATAACAGTGGAAAGGAATAAATCAAGTCAGGAATATACAATTCCGAATATTTCATAAAACTCCGGTTTCCATTTAAAAATCTCGTATAAAAACATTTATCCAACATTTATCAAAAGAGGCTCAGTGTAAAGAAGAGTGAAAACAACATTTTTATAAATATAAGCCCCTCGGGCACAGTATCACTCAAAATAAAGCCTCTCGGGCAAACCTCTCAGTCACTCGTGACTCCACCATCAATATCTCATGCCCTCACTTAAACACTCGTACTCAGAAAGTACCACGAATACACACAGCTGCTGTGGCGGGAAGTCCGATCCACTACATATATATACACATATCTATACTACTGCGTCGTGCAGCCCGATCCTTATAATATACGCTGCTGCGTGCAGCCCGATCCTTATAATATACGCTGCTGCGTGCAACCCGATCCATATAATAGTCGACTGCGCTCACTGGGGGTGTACAGACTCCTGGAGGGGCTCCTTCAGCGCAAGCTCTATATTGCAGCGGCGTGCAGCCCGATCCAATATATATATATTTTGCTGCGGCGTGCAGCCCGACCCATATATAATGTATATTGCTGCGGCTTGCAGCCCGATCTATACATAGTATATAATCTATATTGCTGCAGTGTGCAGCCCGATCCATATGTAATGTATAACATATCTATTATTGTGGCATGCGGCCCGATCCATAACTATACTCACACACTCGGCTCTCAGCCTCATGACATATATATTGCTGCGGCGTGCAGCCCAATCCATAACTATCCTCACATAATCGGCTCTCGGCCTGACTCAGTCATCCTCACAAGTCACTCGGGCAACTCATCTCAACTCATGAGACTCAGCCCAAAATACTTCTCAGAGTTTCAAAACAGTGTGATAACATCAAAAATAACAAGTGGTAAACATGACTGAGTTCACAGATGTTCTATCAGGTAGTGGTAGAATAGTGTAAAAGTACCTCTGAGGGTCTAAACAGGTCGGCACAAGGCCCCAAACATGGAAAATACCCTGAAGATCTAAACAGGTCGGCACAAGGCCCCAATCTATATTGCTGCGGCGTGAAACCCGATCCATATGTAATGTATAGAAAATCTATTGCTGCGGCGTACGGCTCGATCCATAACTATCCTCACATACTCGGCTCTCGGCCTCATAACATATATATTGCTGCGACGTGCAGCCCGATCCATAACTATCCTCACATACTCGGCTCTCGGCCTGACTCAGTCATCCTCACAAGCCACTCGGTCAATTCATCTCAACTCACGGGACTTAGCCCAAAATACTTCTCAGAGTTTCAAATCAGTGTGATAACATCGAAAATAACAAGTGGTAAACATGACAAAGTTCATAGATGTTCTATCAAGATAGTGGTAGAATAGTGTAAAAGTACTTCTGAGGGTCTAAAAAGGTCGGCACAAGGCCCTAAACATGGAAAATACCCTTGAGGGTCTAAACAGGTCGGCACGAGGCCCCAAACAAGGCTCACAACCCATAAACAAGTATAAACTTCTGAAAGACAGGATGTCGTAAGGTTTCAACTCAAATACGCGGCTTAATAGTCGTTATGAGATGGACCAAATCACAATCCCTATCGGTGCACGCCCCATGCTCGTCACCTAGCATGTGCGACACCTTATTTACCAAAACAATATCAAATAACGGGGTGTCATACCCTCAGGTTTAGAGTTACAATCGTTACTTACCTCAAAACAACCCAAAAGCTACTCCACGATGCGCTTGCCCCTCGAATTGGCTCCCAAATGCTCCGAATCTAACCAAAATCAGATTAACATCATCAATATACGCTAATGGAACAAAACCCAATCGAAAGATATAAATTTTAACACAATTCTCAAAATTCGCCCAAATTCGAGCCCTGGGCCCACGTCTCGGAATTTGATAAAAATCACAACACTAGAATCCTCATTCCCTTACGAGTCTACCCATACCAAATTTACCAAAATCCGACCTCAATTGCCCACTCAAAACACCAAAAGAATTTTCCAAATTTTCCTCCCATTTGCCCCAATTTTTCTACTTTAAATTCCTCAAATTCCAAGCCTAATCCGTCACAAAATAACATAGAAACGAGTTTTTAATCCGGGAAACTTACCTCCACTGAAGACTCTTGAATTCCTCCAATTTGCTCTCAAAATAGCTCAACCTGCATGCAAAAATGGAAGAAATGCCCAAAATTTCAGGGAGGCACCTATTTATACTTCCTGTCCAGTTAATCCGCACCTGCGGTCCCAGGTGCGTACCTGCGCAATTCCACTAAATGCCCAATTCTCTCATCTGCGGTGCTTCACCCGCACCTGCGGCCCATGCCTCGCACCTGCGGCCCATTCCTTGCACCTGCGGACTCCTCCAGCCTGGCCTCTTCTCGCACCTGCGCAATGACTTTCGCACCTGCGGCCATCGCACCTACGGCTCCCCATCCGCAGGTGCGGCCACACCAACAAGTTTTGCTGCAGTTCCTAAGTCCAAACCTCCGTTAACCATTCGAAATCAATACCGAGCCCCTCGGGGCCTCAACCAAACATACCAACACATCCCATAACCTCATTCGAACCTAGTTGAGCCTTCAAAACACCAAAAAAATGAAAAAAACACTAAAATCACATCCAATTTAAGCCAATGAACTTTGAAAGTTCTAAATTTCGCCAATGATGCCGAAACCAACCAAAACACATCTGATTGACCTGAAAATTTGCACACATATCCAAAATGATATTACGAACCTTCTTCAACTGTCAGAATTCCATTCCGACCCCTATAGCCTATTTTCCCCTGCCGACCGAAAATTGCCAAAAACTAACTTTCGCCAATTCAAGCCTAATTCTACACCGGACATCAAAACTTCATTCCGAACACACTCCTAAGTCACAAATCACCTAACGAAGTTATCCGAGCCACAAAATCCACATTCCGAGGTCGTTTACCATTAAGTCAACTCCCAATTGACTTTTTCAACTATTAAGCTAAAGAGACTAAGTGTCTCTGTTCTCACGACGACCACTCCGAACCCGAACCAACCGACCCAACACAACATAAATAGGAAGAGAAACATATGATAAAGCAGAAATGGGGGAAACAAGGCTAATCTCACAGAACAACCGGCCGGGTCGTTACATCCTCCCCCTCTTAAACAAACATTCGTCCTCGAACGAGTCTAGAAACATACCTGGAGTCTCGAATAAGTGAGGATATCTGCTCCGCATCTCCCGCTCGATCTCCCAGGTGGCATCCTCGACCGGCTATCCTCTCCACCGAACCTTCACTGAAGCTATGTCCTTAGACCTCAACTTTCTGACCTGACGACCCAAAATAGCCACTGGCTCTACCTCATATGACATATCACCCTCGAGGTGAACCGTGCCGAAGTCCAAAACATGAGACGGTCACCAACATACTTCCGGAGCATCAAAACATGGAACACTGGATGAACACTCGATAAGCTGGGAGGTAAGGAAATCCTATAAGCCACCTCCCCAATCCTCTGAAGCACCTCAAAAGGCCCAATAAACCGAGGACTCAGCTTTTCCCTCTTCCCGAACCTCATAACACCCCTCATGGGTGAAACCTTCAGCAACACTTTCTCCCCAACCATGAAAGACACATCTCGGACCTTCCAGTCGCATAACTCTTCTGCCTAGACTGCGCCGTGCGAAGTCGCTCCTGAATCAACTTCACCTTACCCAACACATCCTGAACCAAGTCTGTTCCTAATAGCCTAGCCTTTCCCATCTCAAACCAACCAACCAGAGATCTGCACCTCCTACCATATAAAGCATCATACGGAACCATCTGGATACTCGACTGATAACTATTATTATAAGCAAACTCCACGAGTGGCAGAAACTGGTCCCACGAACCCCCAAAATCAATTACACAGGCACGCAACATATCCTCCAAAATTTGAATAGTACGCTCTAACTGCCCGTCGGTCTGAGGGTGAAACGCTGTGCTCAACTCAACCTGAGTACCTAACTCCCTCTGCACGGCCCTACAAAACTGAGATGTGAATTGAGTACCTCTGTCAGAAATGATAGAAACTGGAACCCCATGCAATCGGACAATCTCCCTGATATAAATCTCAACTAACCGCTCCGAAGAATAAGTAGTACCAACAGGAATAAAGTGTGCGGACTTGGTCAGTCGATCCACAATAACCCATATAACATCAAACCTCCTCGAAGTCCGTGGGAGTCCAACTTACGAAGTCCATGGTGATTCGCTCCCACTTCCACTCCGGAATATCTAATCTCTGAAGCAATCCACCTGGTCTCTCATGCTCATACTTGACCTGCTGACAGTTGAGACACCGAGCCACAAACTCAACAATATCTCTCTTCATCCGCCTCCACCAATAATGCTGTATTAGATCTTGATACATCTTCGCCGCACTCGGATGGATGGAATACCACGAACTATGGGCCTCAGTTAAAATCAAATCTCGAAGCCCATCCACATTGGGCACGCAAATTTGGCCCTGCATCCTCCTGACCCCATCATCACCAATAACCACATCCCTGGCATCACCGCGACGGATCCTGTCCTGAAGAACGAGCAAGTGTGGATCACCATATTGGCGTGCTCTAATCTGACCCTAAAGAGAAGACCTGGAGGCTACACAAGCCAATACCCGCGGGGGCTCTGATAGATCCAATCTCACCAACTGACCCACTAAAGCCGGAACATCAAGTGCTAAAGGTTGCTCTACTACTGGAAGGTAGGCTAGACTCCCCAAACTCTCTGCTCTGCGACTCAGGGCATCGTCCACTACATCGGCCTTCCCCGGATGATATAAAATAATGAGGTCATAATCCTTGAGAAGCTCCAACCACCTCCTCTGACGCAAATTCAGATCCTTCTGCTTTAGAAGATACTGCAAACTACGATGATCAGTGAAAATATCACAATGCACTCCATATAAATAATGACGCCAAAGCACCTTCAACTGTCTGTTCGCGTAGGCAATCACCCTACCGTCCTGCATCAAAACCGCTCCCAGGCCAACTCTCGAGGCATCACAGTAAACTGTATAAGAATCTGAATCCGTAGGCAAAACCAACACTGGAGCTGTATTCAAAGCTGACTTGAGCTTCTGAAAGCTCTCCTCACACTCCTCAGTCTACCTGAACTGAGCACCCTTCTGGGTCAGTCTGGTCATAGGTTCTGCAATAGATAAAAATCCCTCTACGAAACGGCGATAGTACCCTGCCAAACCAAGGAAACTGTGAATCTCAATAGCTGATGCCGGCTAGGCCAGCACTGCACCACCTCTACCTTCTTCGGATCAACCTGAATACCCTCACTGAACACCACGTGCCGCAAGAATGCTACTGAATCAAGCCAGAACTTACACTTCAAAAATATTTCTTACAATCTCTTCTCTCTCAAGGTTTGAAGCACAACTCTAAAATGTTGCTCATGATCCTACCGTGACCGAGAATATACCAAGATATCGTCAATAAACACGATGATGAAAGAATCCAAATAAGGCCGGAATACACTGTGCATCAAGTGCATAAAGGCTGCTGGGGCATTGGTCAGCACGAATGACATAACCAGAAACTCATAGTGACCATATCTAGTCCTGAAAGCAGTCTTCGGAATGTCTGGCCCCCGAATCTTCAACTGATGATAGCCGGAACGCAAGTCAATCTTGGAAAATACCCTGCACCCTACAACTGATCAAACAAGTCATCTATACGAGGCAAGGGATACCGATTCTTCACTGTAATACTGTTTAGCTGCCGATAATCAATACACATGCGCATAGAACCATCCTTCTTCTTTAAAACAACATCGGTGCACCCAAAGGTGACACACTAGGCCGAATGAACACCTTATCTAGGAGTTCCTGAAGCTGATCCTTTAATTCCTTTAGCTCTGCTGGTGCCATACGATAAGGTGGAATAGAAATAGGCTGAGTGCCTGGCACCAGGTCAATACCAAAATCAATATCCCTGTCAGGTGGCATGCTTAGCAGGTTTGCAGGAAACACATCCGGAAAGTCACGGACCATAGGAACCGAATCAATAGTGGGAGTCTCACCACTGACATCCCTTACAAAAGCCAAATACGACAAACACCCATTCTCAACCATAAGCTGAGCCATCAAGTAGGAAATCACCCTACTAGGCACATAATCAGAAGAACCTCTCCACTCAACCCTCAAACATCCTGGCATAGCTAAGGTCACAGTCTTAGCGTGACAATCAAGAACAACATGACATGGAGATAACCAGTCCATGCCCAATATCACATCAAATCAACCATGCTGAGTAACAGTAGGTCCACTCGAGTCTCAAGACCCCCAATAGATATCGCACACGATCAATACACACGGTCCACAACAACAATATCGCCCACCGATGTTGACACATAAGCAAATGTAACTGAAGAATTGCGGGGCATATCTAGAAAATAGGCAAAATATGAAGAAACATAGGAATAGGTAGAACCAGGGTCAAATAAAGCCAAAGCATATCGGCAACAGACTGAGACAATACCTGCGATCACTGCATTGGAGGCCATAGCATCTGGCCTGATTGGGAAGGCATACATACAGGCCTGACCTCCACCTGCTCGACCTCCCCTTCTAGGGCGGCCTCTAGCTGACTGATTACCATCCCTGGCTGCCTGGGTGGGTGGTGAAATAACTGGAGGTGAAGTCGAAGGCTGGCTCCTCAGCTAAGATGGGCCTCCAAGAAGATGAGGACACTGCCTCCTCGTATGCCCGAACTCTCCACACTCATAACAACTCCCTGGAGCTAGAGACGAGGACGGAAAGGAACCCCTGGAACTAGAATGGCCACTAGGAGAACCATGCATAAAGGAATCCTGAACTGATGGTGCTCTAGCTGCACTCTGGGCTGGAAGGGAACCGAATGAAGAACGGCCTGGGTAATAACCACGGGGACCATTCCCTGAAGATGCACCACTATAGGCTGGGCGACCTGATCGAGGAGGCCTGAACGAACGACCTCTACCATGCTGAATCTTCCCCTGGAAGGAGCACCGCTAGAACCACCCGATTCATGAGGCCTCTTGGCCTCCCTCTCTACCCGCTCCTGGCGGCGAATCGACTCAATATCCAGAGCAATATCAACAACCTGCTCGAAGTTAGCACCGAATACTCTCTCTTGAGTCATAAAAAGGCAGAACTGATAAGTGAGGCCATCCACGAACCTCCTAATCCTTTCCCTATCAGTAGGGACCAACTCGGTGGCATGACGAGCCAACTCCGAAAACCGCATCTCATACCGCATCACTGATAGCTCCCCCTGACGCAGCTGCTCAAAATGCCTACGTTGCTCCTCCCTGTGAGACTGGGGTAGTTAAATCTCCAAGAATATAGGGGAGAACTGCTTCCAGGTAAGGGGTGCTGAACCAACAGGCCTACACCTCTCAAAAGACTCCCACCAAGTGAAAGCAGCATTAGAAAAATGAAAGGTAGCAAACAAGACCCCACTGGTCTCCAGAATCCCGGCATAACGAAGCATCCTCTGACACTTATCCAGAAAACCCTGGGCATCCTCGCCCCCAACACCACTGAATGTCGGAGGTGGTAGTCTACTAAATCTCTCCAGCCTACGCTGCTCATCATCTGGCATAGCTGGAACCACGAGGTCTTGAACTGGAGCAACCGACTGGGTTGGAACCGCCCCTGGTGTCTGATGGACCTGAGTAATATGCTCTGGTGTCCGGGAAACTAGAGTCTGACTGCCTCCCCCGGCCTGAGAAGTAGGGGCAACTACCGGAGCAAGGGTGGTACACACAGTCAAGATCTGAGCCAAGGTCTCCTGAAGACCCGGAATAACAATAGGCACTGCCGGTGCCTGAGCCTGTCCCGCGGGAGTATCTACAGCAGGGATCTGCTCTTGAATAGCAGGGGGATCAACTGGTATGCTCTGGCTGGCCCCCTACCTCTACCACGGCCTCGATCGCGGCCTCGACCTCTCGCTGGTCTAGCTGGTGGCTGATCGCCCTGATCGGTAGCGCGAGTCCTCACCATCTGCGAGAGAATGAAAGAACAGAAGTTTAGATTTCCAGAATCAACCAAATGGCACGACAGAATTAAAGAAAAAATGAGATTGTTCCTAAAGGTTCTACAGCCTCTCGAAGATAAGTACAGACGTCTCCGTACCGATCCGCAAGACTCTACTAAACCTGCTCATGACCGTTGAGTCCTATGTATCCTAGGCTCTGATACCAACTTGTCACGACCCCAAATACCAAACCGGCCATGATGGCGCCTATCATGGAACTAGGCTAGCCAACCATTTCAGACTATCAATATATTTCATAATTTCCCAAAATTAGCAGATTTTAAAATAGCAGAATGAGATGAACAATTATACACTTCCCTAAAACCTGGAGTCAACTGTCATGAGCATCTAGAACTGTAAATACAATGTACAACAAGGTGACTCGCTACTACAAATCCTGGAGTACAAAAGACAAAACTATGAACTGAGGAAAAGAAAGGAGGTGAGCTGGGGACGCTCTGCAACTACCTCGATCCTCAAACAACTCCAAGCTCATCCATAAATCAGCTAGTGAGATGGTTCGTTACCTNATATCTATACTGCTCCGGCGTGCAGCCCGATCCTTATAATACGCTGCGGTGTGCAGACCGATCCATATAATAGTCGACTGCGCTCACTGGGGGTGTACAGACTCCTGGAGGGGCTCCTTCAGCCCAAGCGCTATATTGCTGCGTTGGGCATGCAGCCCGATCCAATATATATATATATTGCTGCGGCGTGCAGCCCAACCCATATATAATGTATATTGCTGTGGCTTGCAACCCGATTCATACATAGTATATAATCTATATTGCTGCAGTGTGCAGCCCGATCCATATGTAATGTATAACATATCTATTATTGTGGCATGCGGCCCGATCCATAACTATACTCACATACTCGGCTCTCAGCCTCATGACATATATATTGCTGCGGCGTGCAGCCCGATCCATAACTATCCTCACATAATCGGCTCTCGGCCTGACTCAGTCATCCTCACAAGTCACTCGGGCAACTCATCTCAACTCATGAGACTCAGCCCAAAATACTTCTCAGAGTTTCAAAACAGTGTGATAACATCGAAAATAACAAGTGGTAAACATGACTGAGTTCACAGATGTTCTATCAGGATAGTGGTAGAATAGTGTAAAAGTACCTCTGAGGGTCTAAACAGGTCGGCACAAGGCCCCAAACATGTAAAATACCCCTGAGANTCAACTGTCATGAGCATCTAGAACTGTAAATACAATGTACAACAAGGTGACTCGCTACTACAAATCCTGGAGTACAAAAGACAAAACTATGAACTGAGGAAAAGAAAGGAGGTGAGCTGGGGACGCTCTGCAACTACCTCGATCCTCAAACAACTCCAAGCTCATCCATAAATCAGCTAGTGAGATGGTTCGTTACCTGGATCTGCACACGAAGGTGCTGGGAGTAATGTGAGTACGCCAACTCAGTAAGTAATCAAAGTAACTAAAAACTTGACAGAAGTGACGAGCATTTAAATCATGTAAATCCATATAATGAATAACAGTGGAGAGGAATAAATCAAGTAAGGAATCTACAATTCCAAATGTTTCATAAAACTCCGATTTCCATTTAAAAATCTCGTATAAAAACATTTATCCAGCATTTATCAAAAGAGGCTCAGTGTAAAGAAGAGTGAAAACAGCATTTTTATAAAATATAAGCCCCTCGGGCTCAGTATCACTTACAATAAATCCTCTCGGGCAAGCCTCTTAGTCACTCGTGACTCAATTATCAGTATCTCATGCTCTCACTCACTCGTACNAACATGGCTCACAACCCATAAACAAGTATAAACTTCTGAAAGACAGGATGTCGTAAGGTTTCAACTCAAATACGCAGCTTAATAGTCGCTATGGGACGGACCAAGTCACAATCCCTATCGGTGCACACCCCCACGCTCATCACCTAGCATGTGCATCACCTCATTTACCAAAACAATATCAAATAACGAGGTGTCATACCCTCAGGTTTAGAGTTACAATCGTTACTTACCTCAAAACAACCCAAAAGCTACTTCGCTATGTGCTTGCCCCTCGAGTTGGTTTCCAAATACTCCGAATCTAACCAAAATCAGATTAACATCATCAATATACGCTAATGGAACAAAACCCAATCAAAAGATATAAATTTTAACACAATTCTTGAAATTCGGCCAAATCTGAGCCCCGGGCCCACGTCTCGGAATTTGATAAAAATCACAAAACTAGAATCCTCATTCCCTTACGAGTCTACCCATACCAAATTTACAAATATCCGAACTCAATTGCCCACTCAAAACACCAAAAGAATTTTCTAAATTTTCCTCCTATTTTCCCCAACTTTTCTACTTTAAATTCCTTAAATTCCAAGCCTAATCCGGCACAAAATAACATAGAAACGAGTTTTTAATCCGAGAAACTTACCTCCATTGAAGACTCTCAAATTCCTCCTTCAATTTACTCTCAAACTAGCTCAACCCGCATGCAAAATGGAAGAAATGCCCAAAATTTCGCGGAGGCACCTATTTACACTTTTTGTCCAGTATGCGGACCATTTTTCGCACCTGTGGATCTGCACCTGCAGTCCTAGGTGCGCACCTTCGCAATTCCACTAAATGCCCAATTCTCGCACCTGCGGTGCTTCACATGCACCTGCAGCTTCGCAGGTGCGGCTCATGACTCACACCTGCGGACTCCTCCGGCCTGACCTCTTCTCGCACCTGTGCAATGACCTTCGCACCTGCGGCTCCCCATCCACAGGTGCGGCCACACCAATAACAATTTTTGCTGCAATTCCTAAGTCCAAACCTCCGTTAACCATCCAAAATTAATACCGAGCCCCTCAGGGCCCCAAACAAACATACCAACACATCCCTTAACCTCATTCGAACCTAGTCGATCCTTCGAAACACCAAAAACAACGCAAAACACTAAAATCACATCAAATTCAAGCCTATGAACTTTGAAACTTCTAAATTTCGCCAATGATGCCGAAACTAACCAAAACACATCCGTTTGACCTGAAAATTTGCACACATATCCAAAATGACATTATGAACCTGCTTCAACTATCGAAATTCCATTCCGATCCCTATAGCCTATTTTTCCCTGCCGACCGGAAATTGCCAAAAACTAACTTTCGCTAATTCAAGCCTAATTCTACACCGGACATCAAAACTTCATTCCGAACACACTCCTAAGTCCCAAATCACCCAAAGAAGATATCCGATCCATAAAATCTACATTTCGAGGTCGTTTACCAATAAGTCAACTCCCAGTGACTTTTTCAACTATTAAGCTAATTTAAGAGACTAAGTGTCTCTATTCTCACCACAACCACTCCGAACCCGAACCAACCAACCCAACATAACATAAATAAGCTAAGAAACATATGATAAAGAAGAAATGAGAGAAACGGGGCTAATCTCACAAAACGACAGGCCGGATCGTTACAGTTGCTCACCGCAAAGGATTGTTTAAAGTTTATATTGTGGGATCGGGTTTCACGCCACAACATTTTGATAAGAGTTATATTTTTTGTGATTGTTGGACTTGACTATGTTTTTGAGATGAGCTATATGACTTGTCATTCAGGACTTTCTATTAGTTGGGGTTGGTTTCGTTGATATGAATTTCCTGCTTTACTTTTATTCCTATCTATTCTATTATTATTATTATTATTAATTTTTTTTCTACTGAGTACAGGTTAATGTAAGAGACCCGCCTTAGCCTCGTCACTACTTCATCGAGGTTAGGCTCAACACGTGTAGAGTACATGGGGTCATTTGTACTCATTCTACACTCTACACTTCTTGTGCAGATACCAAAATTTTTCCTAGAGGTGTTCCGTAGACTTGATCGGATCCGTATATTCAGAGGAGACTTGAGGTACAGCTGCGTGACGTCCACAGTTCTGAAGTCCCCTTCCTTTACTTTTAGATGTTTAGTAGACTCAGACAGTTATGTTTATTTTAGACCATTATCTATAATATCTTTGTCGCTCATGTATTCGTGACATCGGTTCAAGGGTTTGTATTTGGATTTCATCACTTATTAGTTTATTTACCATGTTTCAAACTATTCAGTTTCTTTATCGTTATTGTATTAAAAGTTTGTTAAAATTGGTTGATAACTACATCTAACGTTGGCTTGTCTAGAAAGTGAAATGTTAGGCGCCATCACGGTCCCGGGGGTGGGGATTTCCTGGTCGTGATAAACTGGTATCAAAGCACTAGATTTCCTAGGTCTCACGGATCATAAGCAAGCTTAGTAGAGTCTGGAGGATCAGTACGGAGACGTTTGTACTTATGTCCCAGAGGCGATGGAGTTTAGGAAAAGATTCACTTATTTCTTTCTCTATCATGCGAATTTATTCTATCATTGATGATTGAAACATTTTATTCTTGTTCTGTCGCGGATGACGAAAACACGCACAACATCAGCAATAAGACAGGAGCCGGAGCCCCATTTGGCAACTACTACTAGGGGCAGAGGTCGAGGTGGAAGTCGAGCCAAACACCGAGGCCGAGGTAGAGCTCAGCCTAGAGCTCGAGAAGCACCGAAAGAGGAGCCTCGAATTTATTATGAGGAGGAGATCCCAGCTTAGACCGTACCTGTCAGACAAGCCTAGGTCCTGGAGCGATTCATAGCCACTCCAGCGCTTCAGGACTCCGTTGTCCGCTTGGTGGGGCTTATGGAGAGTGTAGCCCAGATCGGTGCATTTTCGGTGGCATCATCCATCTCTCGAGCTGGGGAGGGAGCACAGACTCCTGCTACTCACACTCCAGAGCACGTGGATCCCCTATATCAGACTTCAGCAGCACAACCAGTTGGGCTGGTTCAGTTGATTGTTGCTGCACAGGCCGGTGATAGGCCCTCTATGTCTTCTGAGGCTATGTTGAGGTTGGATAAGTTTACCAAGCTCTTTCCTGTTCACTTAAGTGGTGCACCTTTAGAGGACACACATGATTATCTAGACTGCTGCCATGAGGTGTTGCGGAGCATGGGTATAGGTTAGACCAATGAGGTCAATTTTGTAGAATTTCAAATGACTGGTTACGCCAGGAGATGGTGGAGAGATTATATGTTAACTAAGCGAGCTGGTTCTCCTGCACTTACTCGGGATTAGTTCTCACAACTATTTCTAGAGAAGTTCATTCCTGTCACACTGAGATAGGAGTACCACAGGCTGTTCGAGTGTCTTCAGCAGGGTAGTATGACCGTCACCCAGTATGAGACTTGATTTGTGGACCTAGATTTCCACATCACTATCTTGCTTCCTACTGAGAGAGAGAGAGAGAGAGAGAGTAAGGAGATTTATTGATTGGATTACTTACACTATCAGGCTATAGATGGCCAAGGAGACTGAGAGTGATATTTCTTTCAAAACGGTCTTAGATATTTCTAGACGGATCGAGATGGTTCATGCTCAGGAGAGAGGGTCGGTGTATGATAAGAGGCCTCATCATTTCAGTGGGTTCAGTGGTGCCTCATCTAGAGGCAAGGGTTCTTTTGGTAGAGGCCATCCTTCTAGGACATTTGAGTTAGCTCTTCAAGTATCCCACGGTTCTATGGGGGGTCGTGGTTCTTATGGGTCTTGTCTTGAGTAGCCAGCATTTAGTGCATATTCAGCTCCTATTAGTGCACCACCACTTGAGAGTTACTACAACAGATATTCGAACCGTTAGGGCCAATCCTCGTTTCAGCAGCCTCAACAACCGAGGGAGTGCTTTAAGTGTGGGGGCATAGGTCACATCAGGAGGTATTGCCCTAGATTGTCGAGCACCAGATCTCAGCAAGGTTCTCGCGCCATCATAGTGGCACCAGTTGCCCCACCGCCCGTATAACCAGCTAGAGGAGAGGGTCAGATTGTTAGAGGTAGAGGTGAAGCCACTAGGGGTGGGGGTCAGGCCATTACAGGCGGAGGCCAACCAGCTAGGGGTCACCCGAGGGTGTAGGTCAAAGTGGTGCGTCCCATCCCCAATTTTGTACTTTCCCAGCTAGGCCCGAGGTAGAGTCATCTGGCGCCATTATCACAGGTATTGTTCCAGCATTCCATAGAGATGCTTCTGTTCTATTTGATCTGGGCACTACTTATTCCTACGTATCATCCTATTTTGCTTCATATTTGATTGTACCTCATGATTCTTTGAGTGCTCATGTATATGTTTCCATGCATGTGGGACATTCTATTGTTGTAAATCGTGTTTATAGCTCGTGTGTGTTTCTATTAGGAGTCTTGAGACTAGTGTAGATCTCCTACTTCTTGATATGGTGGACTTCGATGTTATCTTGGGTATGGATTAGCTGTCACCTTACCATGCTATATTGGACTGTCACGCCAAGACAGTGACCATAGCCATGTCGGGATTGCCTCGATTAGAGTGGTGGGGGACTCTTGGCCATTATTTTAGCAAGGTTATTTCTTATCTAAAGGCTCAATATATAGTCGAGAAGGGGTGTCTAGCATATTTAGCTTATGTTCATGATTGTAGTGCGGAGGTTCCTTCCGTGGATTCAGTAACTATTGTGTGTGAGTTTCTAGAGGCGTTTCCTGCAGATATGTCGGCATGCCATCCTACATGGATATTGGTTTTTGTATAAATCTGGCTCCGGGCACTCAGCCCATTTCTATTCTACCATACCGTATGTCCCCACTGGAGTTGAAAGAATTGAAGGAGCAGTTCAAAGATTTGCTTGCTAAGGCTTCGTTAAAACTTTTGTCTCGCCATGGGGTGCACCCGTGTTGTTCGTGAAGAAGAAAGATGGGTCGATGAGCATGTGCATATTCTATCGGCAGTGAAACAAAGTCACTATCAAGAACAAGTATCTGTTGCCAAGGATTGATGACTTATTTGATCAGCTACATGGTGACAAAGTATTTTCAAATATTGATTTGAGTTCTGGGTACCATCATTTGAAGATTAGGGATCCCAATGTCCCTAAGATGTCTTTTTAGACTCGGTAAGCATTTTGAATTCCTAGTGATTTCATTTGGGTTGACAAATGCCCCAACAACATGCATGTATTTGACGAACCGGGTGTTCAAGCCCTACTTGGATTCTTTTGTGATTGTTTCATGGATGATATTTGGATCTACTCCCGCAGTTGAGAGGAGCATGAGCGATATCGTCGAATTGTAATTCAAATTCTGAGAAATAGCAATTATATGCTATGTTTTTAAAGTGTGAGTTTTGATTAGATTTAGCCGCCTTTTTGGGGCAGGTTGTGTTGGCAGAGGGCATAAAGATGGATCCTAAGAAGATTGAGGCAGTTCAGAACTGTCCTAGACCTACTTCACCCACAAATATCCGGAGATTCTTGGGTTTGGCGGGTTATTATTGCCGGTTTGTGGAGGGGTTTTCATCCACAACATCCCGATTAACTAGATTGACCCAGAACCAGAAGGATGCCCGTTCATATGGTCGGATGAGTGTGAGTTGAGCTTTCAGAAGCTCAAGACTTCTTTGACTATGGTGCCAATGTTGGTGTTGCCCACAGGTTCAGGATCCTATTCGGTGTATTGTGATGTATCTCATATTGGGCTCGATACAGAATTGATGCAGGATGGCAGGGTGATCGATACGCGTCGCAGCAGTTGAAGGTTCATGAGAAGAATTACCCTATTCATGACTTAGAGTTGGCAGCCATTGGTCATGCACTGAAGATTTGGAGGCACTATCTTTACGGCATGTCATGTGAGGTATTCACGGATCATCAGAGTCTATATTATTTGTTCAAGCAAAAGGATCTCGACTTGAGTCATAAGAGGTTCTTGGAGCTGTTTAAAGACTATGATATCACCATTTTTTATCATCCCGGGAAGGCCAATGTGGTGGGCGATGCCTTGAGTAGAAAGGCGGTGAGTATGGGTAGTCTTGCGTATATTCCAGTTGGCGAGAGGCCGCTTGCTGTAGATTTTCAGGCTTTGGCCAATCAGTTCGTGAGGTTAGGTGTTTCATAGCCCAGTCATGTTCTAGCTTGCACAGTCGCACAGCCTTCCTTGTATGAGCACATCAAGGAGCGTCAGAATGATGATCCCCATTTGCTTGTCCTTAAGGATATGGTGCTGCCGGTGGTGCCACAGAGGTTACTGATGGAGATGATGGGGTTTTGAGGATGCACGATCGTATTTTTGTGCGCAATATGGATGGGCTTCGTGAGTTGATTCTTGATGAGGTACACAATTCCCGGTATTCTATTAATCCGGGCACCACCAAGATGTATAAGGACTTATGGCAACATTATTGGTGGAGGAGGATGAAGAAGGATATAGTTGCATATGTAACTCGGTGCCTAATTTGAGAATAACTAAAGTACGAGCATTAGAGGCATGGTGGTTTGCTTCAGAGGCTAGAGATTCTTTAGTAGATGTGGGAGCATATCACTATGGACTTTGTTGCTGGAATCCCACGGACTAAGAAGAAGTTCGACGCGGTTTGGGTCATTGTGGAGAGGTTGACCAAGTCGACACATTTCATTCCAATGGAATTCACCTATTCTTTAGAGGGGTTAGCTGAGATCTACATCCGTAAAATCGTTCGTCTTCATGGTGTGCCCGTGTCTATTATTTCTTTTTTGAGGTACGTAGTTCACCTTGCACTTCTGGAGGTCCGTAAAACATGAGGGGCATGCGGGTTAAGTTGAGTACGATATTTAACACCCAGACAGACGGACAGTCCGAGCGCACTATTCAGATATTGGAGGATATGCTTCACGCTCAAGTTATGGATTTTGGGGTTCTTGGGATCAGTTCTTGCCGCTTGCGGAGTTTTCCTAAAATAACAACTACCACACGAGCATTCAGATGGATCCATACGAGGCATTATAAGGAAGGCAGTGTCATTCGCTAGTTGGATGGTTCAAGCTGGGGGAGGCTAGGTTGTTGGGTACCGATTTGGTTCAGGATGCCTTGGATAAGGTCAAGATTATTAAGGATCCACCTCGTACAACTCAGTCTAGGCAGAAAAGTTATGCCGAATGCATAGTTCATGATGTTGCATTCATGGTTGGAGAGAGGATATTGCTTCGGGTTTCACCCATGAAGGGTATGATGAGGTTCCGAAAGAAGGGAAAGTTGAGACCTAGTTATATCGAACCCTTTGAGATTCTTGATAGAGTGAGTGAACTGGTTTAGAGGGTCGCATTGCCACCTATTTGTCAGTAGTCCATCTGGTGTTCCATGTGTACATGCTCCAGAAGTATCACGATGATTTGTCCCATGTTCTAGATTTCAACTCAGTCCAATTGGACAAGGAACTGACTTAAGAGGAGGATCTAGTCGCTATTCTAGCCCGGTAGGTACGACAGTTGAGGTCTAAGAGTTATCGTTCAGTTTGAGTGCATCGGAAAGGTCAACGGATTGAGGCATCCACATGAGGGTCCGAGTCAGAGATGCAGAGTAGATACCCGCACCTTTTCACCAGTCCAGGTACCTTTCTATATCCGTTCGAGGACGAACATTTATTTTAGAGGTGGAGAATGCGATGACTAGATAGGTCATCTATAGTTTTATCTTTTATTTCTATGCTATGACCTTGAGTAGCTCCATTTATCCTTCCTCGATTTGCATGCACAGTCTGTATCTTTTTCCGAAAAATTATTATGTGAAAAAACTATGAAAAAGTGAATTTTAGCCTTAAAAACTCATTTGAGTTGACTACGATCAACGTTCTATATAAACGGACCCAGATCAGTGTTTTGACATTCTCGATTGGTCCGTATCGTGATTTGGAAGTTGGGTATGCCCGTAATCGAATTCGAAAGTCCCTAACTTGATTTAACATAATTTGCTGAAAATTAGAAGTTTAAAGGTTTAAGAATTCCTAAGTTTGACCGTAGGTTGACTTTGTTACTACCAAGTTTGTATTACTATTCCGGAACTTGGTGTATTTTCATTTCAGTATTTATGACTTTTCTGCAAAAGTTTGTGCAAAAATGAGTTTATTTAACGTCATTCGTAACGTCCTATTGAAAAACAAAAAGGTTTTAAGTTTCTTTGAAAATTTTATTTGTTTTGGTGTATGATTCATAATTCTAGGTGTTATTTTTGTGATATGATTGCGCAATCAAGGTCCTATGATGTTATTACACTTGTGTGCATATTTGGTTTGGAGCCCGAGGGGCTCGCGTGAGTTTCAGATAGGCTATAGATTGATTTGCGGACTTTTGAAATAGCTTATGCATGTTGTTTCTGGTGCTATACTGCAGATCTCACATTTGTGAGATCTGGCTCGCAAATGCGAGCCTCGCTTTTGCGATCACCTCATCGCATTTGCGAGTATGGGCTGGGGACTGGGGTTCCCACGTATGAAAAGAAAAAGACACATTTGCGATGTGACTTGTGTCCGTATTTGCGACTCTGCCATTGCAATTTCGACGCTATGTGAGTTTGGGCATCTTCACATTTGCGAAAGATCTGCTCGCTTTTGCGAAGGGGGCAACTCGCATTTGCGATCAATTTGTCGTAATTGCGACTTCTGGATTCTGAGGCGTAGTTTGCATTTGCAACCTGTGTTTTGCATTTGTATTTGCAATTGCAGACAATATATCGCAATTGCGACATCCGCGGCTGGTAAAAGAGGGGAAAACGGGATTTAACTCATTTCTTTCAAACTCTCAACCCTGTACTCCCTAGAGGTGATTTTTCCAAGAGATTTTCTTCCTAAAGTCATTGGTAAGTGACTTTAATCTACTTCTTTTAGATTACCTTACCCATCGCATTTCATAAGTTTTCAACATCAAATCTAGGATTTTCATGGTAGAAATTAGGGATTTGGGTAGAATTAGAGATATTTATAAATTTGAGATTTAGACCTCGAATCGAGGTCGCATTTCGAAATGAAGTATATAACCGGGCTTGGAGGTGAATGTGTATTCGGGTTTTGGTCCGAATTTCAATTTTTGACTAAGCCAGCCTGAGGTTGACTTTTGTTGACTTTTTAAAAAATGATCTAAAATGAACCTCTTCATTCATGGGTAGTTCCTAAAGCTTATTTTGATTTGTTTGGTCAATAATTTTCTATATTTGGTTGGTATGGAGACTTTTTCAAAAGGCAAGGCCGTGGTTGAGCTTTGAGTTGATTGCAGAGTGAGGTAAGTGTTGGGTCTAATCTTGATCTGATGGATTTAGAGACCCTTGGATTACATGTTATGTGAATTATTTGTGAAACAGTGTATATGCGAGGTGACGAGTGTATATGCGCCGTTACATTACTTGCTTCTCTACTTTCATTGCCTCATAATATATTTTATTTCATGCCTTACTTGCTACATGCGTATTTGATTTCCATTCCATAATTGATACTTGCCATTTAGTATTTCTTGTATTAAAATCTCCATCCCTCCACAATTCCATGCTTATTTACTACTTGTCTCTATTTGCTTCCCTTACATCTAAATTGCCTTATGCCTTGTTTGCCTTATAGTTTAATTAATTGTTTCCTTCATTGATGTAGTTTCACTTGAATGCATTGTTAAATATTAGATACCGTTAAGTTGGTAAAGCCGAGACATCCGAGTTGTCTGAGTCTCCTCCATTATTATTTTATTCTCTATTGCTGGTATATTTGTTCTCTTGACGTATGATTTCTCGTAAATCTTGATTATTGAGTTGTTATTGTTAACTGAACTTGTTTGGGGAGCGGGTTGCAGGCCACAACGAAAATTGAAAGGAAATGAATTGAAAAGGCAAAATAAGGACGGACTATGATGTTGACAGATGATTGTATTGTGGGATCAGGTTGCACGCCGCAAAGGATTATTTAAAGTTTATATTGTGGGATCGGGCCTCAAGTCGCAACATGTTGATAAAAATTATATTTGTTGTGATTGTTGGATTGGCCTCGGTTGTTGAGATGAGTTATATGTCTTGTTATTCAGGACCCTCTGTTAGTTGGGGTCGGTTTTGTTGATGTGAGTTACCTGCTTTACTTTTATTCCTGTCTTTTCTGTTATTATTATTTCTACTGCGTACAGGTTAATGTGAGTGACCCGCCTTAGCCTCGTTAATATGAGGTCGAGGTTATGCTCGACACTTACAGAGTACATGGGGTTGGTTGTACTCATACTACACTCTGCACTTCTTGTGCAGATACCGGAATTGGTTCTAGCGGCGTTCCATAGACTTGCTCGGATCTAGCTATTCAGAGGAGACTTGAGGTACAGCTGCACGACGTCCGCAACTCTGAAGTCCACTTCAATTACTATTAGTTGTTTATTTTACTTAGACAATTATGTTTATTTCACACCATTATCTGTAGTATCTTAGTCGCTCATGTATTCGTGACACCAGTTCCGAGGGTTTTATTTGGAATTCGTCACTTCTTAGTTTATTTACCTTGTTTCAGATTATTCAGTTTCTTTATTGTCATCGTATTTGAAGTTTATTAAAAATGGTTGATAACTACATTTAACATTGGCTTGCTTAGCAAGTGAATGTTAGGCGCCATCATTGTCCCGAGAGTGGAGATTTCCAGATCGTGACATTTATTAGCTTATTACTTGAGTTAATATTTTTGCTTACTCCTAAAACTTTTCCTTGAAATGTTTTTCATTGTACATTTTCATTTGAATTATCAAAATATAAATTAATTTTTTCTTTATTAGTTATAAAATATATCAATTTTTTAATAATTGATATTTTTGTATTATATGCCTAGAAATTAAGTTTACGTTTCATATTCCATTTTCAGGGAATGGCATATCCGCTACCAGGATTAAGACTGAGGTCCTCACGTGAACAAATCTACCAAGCTAGCCCTGGTCTTGATCCTCGTCGATACTCGGGTACAAGGTCTTGGTGGCTCGGCGTGCAAGCTTTATTAACCCTCCTCGGTAAAGTTGAGGATTCTACAAGCGCATGAGATGATCATTGGTGAATGGACATCCCTCGACCTTGTTCACAAAGAATTGGAGTAGAATAACGATCCTCTAAAATAAAGGATGTATCTGCCCGAGTGTCACATCATACCTTTTGCAAAAGGCTGTGATAACCAGGTCGAGTGGGCCCAACTTGAAAGGGTAGGTGTAAACACTTAAGAAACCCTCCACATATGTGGTGATTGATTCTTCAAGGGTAGGGACCACTATGAGCTTGTCTACCCAGTTGCAATCCTCTTTAACTTTATCGAGGATGCTTTCCGTAATCGTACAAATGTACCTCGAGACCGGTTCACATCGACCCGGTACCATGGGCTTATTCTCGACCTTGAAGTCAGCCACAATAGGGAACCCATTAGGGATGTATGATCTTAGAGGAGGTTCCTCAGTAGCAGCATGAGAAACATTTTCACAAGGTTTTGAAGAACAAGATGCTTCTTTTTGAGGAATAGACTTTGAAGTCTTTGCCATTTTTTATGAGATACAAGGAGAAGAAGTTACTCGCAAGGGAAGCTTTGGGGTTAGCAGTTAGAAAACCAGAAGATGAAGTTGTCTTAGAACACAAAAAAGATTTTGAGTGTAAAAGTTCAAATAGACGATTTGAAGGGTATTTATATGTTTCTCAAACGGTGGTTCGTATCCCGAAATAGCCGACCGTCAACTGACAGGAATTTAATGCCTTGATAACTGAATCGATGGGACGTTTCGATATCCGTTTGTCTCTTACGTCATAGTTGGGTGCCTCAGTGACCTTTCGTCGCTTACGTCATGGCCCATCGATACGAGATTCAAAAGTTCATGTCGTTTATCGTCATCTTCTCTCCGAGAAATGAAGGTACTATCTGTATACGATAAAATTGGGCTCACCCCTTGCGTGACTGATCGAGACTGGAATGTGATAGATTATGATTCGACCTCGAATCATACCAAACCTAGGTATGAGGTTATATCATCAAGCTCGAGACCCCGGGACCAGACAAAGATTGAGATCAGGCGAGATCAAGGGAAATTTGCCAAGACGAATAACATAAGGACAAAATATCCGCGATCAGGCGTAGATCACGGTGAAGATCTCGGCACGTATCAAGGATAGGCCGATTAATTAGCCAATAATGATATTCCTTACCTCATTTAGAACTGTATCAAGAGTAGGACTCCTCTACTATACAAAGGGGGTCTGATTATTTGTAAAACGCATCACATTTACTCAAAATAAAGCAATATACTGTTATTTTATAGTTACATTACCTAGTTACTTTGTTAATATATCAGTTTAAACATATCTTGGTTCAAGGGTGATCGAACTCGAGGTCCAAGACTATTTGATTCGTGTGGTTTGCATTTATTTCATTTATCGTCAATTTCAGTTTTAATATATTCTCTTAATTTGTGCCAAGTTATACCACGTATCCTTAAAACCGCATATAAATTCAATTGTTATTCATTTTTAGGGTAAACACTAGTCTAATAAAGTAAAGTAATAACTTTGCATGGGTTGCAATTTCTGCTCACAGGAGAGTCTAGAATTTACCTAGAATCGGTATATTATGCGATTCACCTTTGATGGATTGTACTTCATAATTTAAATATGCTTATCCTCGTTTTGCAGTCTTTACAGCGTTTCCTCCCACTATTTTTAATGAGAATGCTCAAATTCTAATGTTTTCTCGTGAAAATTATGCCGAAGAAGGAGAAAGTACTTCTCTCTTTAGGGTGCTCGAATCTAGACCTAGCACTCTGTGTGGAAGAACCACCCATTCGCATGGACACCAGCGGCTAAGGCTAATCATGAGCAGTGGGAGTGATAATGTTCATAAAAGCCCACATAAGCCAAAGCATTAGGGTTTCTATTCCCAATAGCAATAAGGTCAAAGCATAGATAAAGACCATTAATGAACATTTCGTAAGCTCTGACAAGGCGTTGGTCAGTACTTTTATGAAGAGGCTCTCAAGTATGACTTTTGACAGAAGTCGTATAGTTCGTGAGCACATTCTGGAGATGAGAGACATTGCTGCTAAACTCAAGTCCTTTAAGGTTGATATGTCCTAACCGTTTCTTGTGCATTTCATTCTCAACTAACTTCTTGCGGAATATGGTCTGTTCAAGATTTCTTATGACACACATAAGGATAAATGGTCGATCAATGAACTGTTCACCATGCGTGTTCACGAAGAAGATAGGTTGAAAAATGAGACACGTGAAAGTGTTAATATGGTGACTCATAGTAAGAGAAATGCAAGGAAAGGAAAAAGTGTTACCATGAAGAAGAAAAGCACCTTTGACAAAGATGCTTGCCATTTCTGTAAGAAGAGGGGACACTGGAAGAAGGATTGCGTGAAATATAAGAAATGGCTTAAGAACAAAAGGTAAATTTACCTTTGTATGTTATGAATCTAATTTTACTGAAGTTTCTGATAATGCATGGTGGATTGATTCTGGTGCTACAATTCATATTTCCAAAATCATGCACGGCTTTCTAACTCATAGGAAGTCGATAGGAAGTGAATAATACGTTTATTCTGGCAATAGGATGCGTTCACGTGTGGAATGTGTGGGGACTTATTGGATGATTTTAAGGATGGTTTTCACTTACATTTAGAAAAAACTTTTTATGTTCCAAAATATTCTAGAAATTTAATTTCTCTTTCAAGACTATCGATTGGTGGATATGATTTGAATTTTTGCTATCCTTCTGTGAAACTTTCGAAAGATAATAAAGTTATTGGTTTTGGAAATTTATATAAACTTGAGACCCCATATTTGAATGTAATGTTTTAACATTGCATGACAAAGAAATTGGCACTAAGCGATGTATTATCAATGAGAACTCATCAAGTCTTTGGCACAAGAGATTGGGACACATCTTTATTGGTAGAGTCAAAAGGTTGGTTAATGATGGAGTTTTAAAAGCTCTTGATTTTTCTAACTTTGCAACTTGTGTGGACTGCATAAAGGGTAAGCAGAAACCAACAAATCAACTAAATGTGCCAAAAGGAGTTCTTAATTGCTTGAGATCATGCATACATACATATATGGACCTTTTACTACCCCTTTCTTGAATGGCGAGAGATATTTTATCTCATTTATTGATGACTATTCAAGATATATGTATCTCTATTTTCTGTTTAACAAACCAGAAGCACTTGATGCTTTTAAAATCTACAAAACAGAAGTAGAGAAACAAACTGGTGCTCAGATCAAAATTGTAAGATCTGGTAGGGGTGGAGAATATTATGGTAGGTACACATATAAGGGACAAGTTAATGGTCTATTTACTGAGTTCCTTGAAAGTGAAGGTATGATTGTCGCGCCCCCTTTTTCTCGTGAAATCGGGTTCCGACATTCATTTGGGGCAACTCCCTTCCTTTTAGGAGAGGGGTATGGAAAGTGAAGAGTCGCCACCTGACGGATTCATGGTGCGTTAGGGCATCTAATGCAAATAACCCATGAAAACTAGTCTACATTACCAAAGATTGGGTAAGGGATTGAAATTACCTTGATGGGAAGGTGTTAGGCACCCCTCGAGATCCATAATGGTAGGTCCCGACCAAACTTACTTAGTTAATTAGTCATTTAACAGATAAGCAGTCTAAGCACACATATGTAAGCAAGATGAAAGGAGTTTGAAAGGTAAGCAGTCTGAGCACAAATATATAAACAAGATAAAGGAGTCCTAAGTTATTTAGCCTATAGGATCATATCCGTACAATGCCCCGTATTTTTTCCTCAACTAGAGGGGTTACACGTGACATTAGCGCACAGGTCATCATATCCTTTTACTACCCAATTACCCTCCCCTTAGCGGTTATAAGCGATTTTAATTTAGACGGACTCTAAGCGTGCATTACCCGTCCCTTCCTGGTGGTCCCAGAGGTGCTTAGGACCTCTAAATTTTAGGCAGTTCTAGACTCTCCTAAGGTATTTAAAAGGGAAAATCAAAACGACAAGAAAGAAAAAATAGGACATTCGCGTAAGGAACAATTAAAGGCTCACTTTTACCTCCTCAAGTATGCAGAAAATAGCACGTCTCAAACAACAGGATTTCAGACATTTCAAAGTCCTAAAACAGGATATCTATGTGAGCTTGAAAACCGATTGTATGCGATATCTATTAAAGCAAGGCAATGGAGACGTAATTAGTTTGCCTACTGATTTTAGGACTTTCTGAATCTGGGAAGTTCACAAATAATTAAATAAAGCATATTTTTACCACTTTTATAAGGCCTTAATTACCTATAGGCTTGCCTAAGTGTGGTTCAGGGATACCCTATAACATGCTGTCTAAAAATGCAAACAAAATTCTGGAAATTGACTAAAGGAGAGCAAACAGTTTGAGTTTTAATACGTCCTATAAACATGCTTGTCTAGGTGCTGATGGTTGCTTCTAAGCATCCTTATAGACAAGACGGTTACTGATTTAGGCGATGTAGACATGGTTTAAATCGAATGTAAACACAATCCTAGAACAGGATTTCTAATACACATAAATAATGGACATTTTATTAAGCAAAATTACGGCAGTAACTTAATTACATGATTTCTAGGTGATCATGATGGCGGAAGCAGAATTTCGTGATAGTGAAGTATTGAGCTATAACATGTTTTCTAATATGCAAAACCAGTAGATGTAATTGTCCTAAAGTAGGGTTTCTAATGTAAATAACACCATAGTCCTACAACATGATATCTAATGCAAATAAATAGTATAAACCTAAAGCATGATTTCTACCCAATTTCCCACAAAAGTCATATAAGAATCCCTACCCTTTTAATAATTTTCCCAATATCTGTTTACAAAGATAAATATTACAAACTAGAATTGAATGAGTTACATAAATATAATCTATACTATAGGGAGCCTGCAGATAGGCCCAAAGCAAACCTGGAGACACCAGTCCTTCAAAGCAGTCTCAGATACCAAGAGTCTCATAGCCAATAGGGTGTCCTGGTGTGTCAAAGTTCCCTAAGGACCTCAGGGATCCCGGGCAATGATCCCACCAAGATCTTTTGAATAGGGAAGTGATTATGTGCAGTGTGGATAAGGCCAGCCTCAGTGTGCCAGAGTTCGGAGGAATCTCCAGGATTCCTAGGCAGTACACACACTAGAGGGGCAGGACTTAAGAATCTAAGAGTAGAAGTGAGAGTGGTGGACATAGTTTTGAAAGAACTTGATAAAGATAGTGTAGAGATAACACTTTTTAGGAGTGAAAAGGTTTTCAGGAATAGAAACAATTTTAGTAGAATGCCAAGAGTGAAAAAAGAGTTTTTGAAATCAATTCTAAAAGAACAAAGATTCAACATACAACCACACAAACTCAGAGTGCTCAGACTCAATACCAGTTTTTACAAACAGGGGGTCAAGGGGTTGGGAACATAGAGAGCTTCACATCATAAACACGTGAACATGGTCTAAGGGGAGCATATGGAACAACAACTGTACAGAACAACTAGGAGTCTACTGATTCAGCAACTTAACAAGTCAGTCATGGTAAAAGGTAATTAAAACATAGAGACAGAGCGTGGGAATAGTCATGTTAAAGACAGAGGTGCATTAGTCATACCAATCAGGATCAATCAAATACATTAGAAGTCTAAGAAACTAACATGAGCATACTAGTTGAGGGGAGTAAACAGGAACTGAACAAACATGAAAACAAAACAAATGAGATCTAGGCATGCTCGATTACACACTGGAAATGGAGAGGGTAAAACCTAAACATACTGGGTAAAGCAGTAAACAAGAAGACAATCAAGTGCATAGCCAATCAACCAGTGCAAGAATAGGCATGGATTTACATAAAGGAACACATAAAGCTTAGTTTCAAAATTGAACTAGAGACATACCAGTTAAGGAAACAAAGTGCAGAATATAAAGCAAGTAGAGTCCCACTATCTAGCCTTGGCTTTCCGCCGGCTAGACCAATAGTTAACACATGTAGTAGAGAAAGAAGAGAGAATTTGAGAGTGTGTGTGTGTGTTCTGAACTACTGTTCATGTCCTTTAAAGAAACCAGAATGAGAGTTTATATAGTATTAAGTAGAGAAGACAATTAAGGCAAGAAAAATTAGAGTTCACAAATAAGGCAAGCAAATACAATCGGCCAGTTAATTGGGGGCTAAACTTGATCAAATAATTCAACAGAATCCGGAAAGCATCCCCTAAATTGAGGAGAATCAATTAACGACTCAATTAGGGGTTCAGTAAGGTAAATAAATCAATCAAAGACCGTCAAGAAGCAATTAAACCCCATAAATCAGATTAATAAACTAATTAAGGCAAGTGTTACCATTAGAAGTCACAAATAAGAAAAATAGGTAAAATCACAGGAAATATCAATATCAATAGAAAAAATATGATTTTATAATGACCCGACCGGTTGTTTTGCGTTATCGGACCCCGTTCCCCTAAATGAAACTTCCCATAGCGGCATTTTATGATTTATGACTTGTGGGGACTAGTGGTCCGGGATTTGGAGGTGTTTAGAGCGCAATAGGAACAATTGGTTCCTTAAGATTGGCCTTTAAGGCCAAGATTGACTTTGGTCAACATTTTGGGTAAATGACCTCGGAATTGAGTTTCGTTGGTTCCGGTAGCTTTGGGTGATGATTTCGGACCTGGGTGTATGTTCGGAATGGGTTTCTGATGACCTGGGGAAATTTCGACGCCCAATATTGAAATAAGAAGTTCCTTAAGTTCATATTTTAGTTTGGGATGTGTTTTTGTGTTATCGAGGTCCGAATAAAATTTCGAGACCGGGAATAGTTCCGTTATGTTAATTATGACTTACCTGCAAAATTTGGTGTCATTCCGAGTTGTATAGGTAGGTTCGGCGCGTTGTTAGCAAAGTCTAGAAAACTTAAAGTTCCTAAGTTTGGTTCTTGGGGTTTGGAGGTGTGATTTTTGAGTTTTAGCATTGATTTGGGTGTTCCTAAGGCTCGAGCGAGTCCATATTATGCTTTGGGACTCATTAGTATATTTGGACTAGGGCTCGGGTGGGCCCAGGTGTATCCCGGGTACCTAACGGGGCTAATAACCAGCTAAAATAGCTGCTGGTGCACCTGTTCTGGTCTTACCGCAGGTGCGACCCCCCGATGGTCTGGTTAATTATCGCAGATACTGACAAAATTCCGCAGGAGCGGAGCCGCATGTGCGGTCTCCACTCCGCAGGTGTGGGCCCAGGCTCCCTAGTCCATTTCCGTAGGTGCGAGATTTTTCTCGCAGGTGCGAGACTGCAGGTGCGGTCCTCGAGCCGCAGGTGCGAAAACACTGTCCAGACAGTGTATTTTTATACACGGATTTTAAACACATTTTCTCATTTCTTCTTCTTCCTTGGGGCGATTTCCACCATTGTTAAGGGGCTAATGACCTGGTCATCTAAGGTAAGTAAAGTTCACTCTAATATTAGCTTCATGCATGGATTTCTAACTTAATTATCTACATAAATTAGTGAAAAATCAAGAATTGGGTAGTAACCTAAAGCTTGTGATAATTTGAAAATTTAACCGGGAATTTGCTATGAAATAAAGTAAGAATCGTAAATTAATGATCCTTAGGCTTTGGGTGAGTGTTCCCTTCGAGAATTATTGGAATCCGAGCGTGCGGGCCCGGGGTTGGATTTTTGGAATTTCTCAATAATGTTGAATTATTGAAAAATTAGGATAATTTCCCTATTTTGAGCATGCATTGATGTCATTATACCGTATTTGGCTAGTTACGAGTCCTCGGGTGTTGAGTTCGGAGATTCGGGCGCATCCTTGGTTCGAGGGGTAGATTTGATACGAGGTGAGTCTCCTTTCTAACCTTGTAAGGGGGAATTGTCCCCCTAGGTGATTTAAATGCTATATGTGATAATTTGTGGGGGCTACGTACGTACAAAGTGACGAGAGTCCGTACGTAGCGACTATTACTATTATGTCCGGGTAGTTAGGCCCACATCATGCCTTGTGTTTTACTTGATATGAACTGTATGCGTGCTGAATTTACATTTCATATTGCTTACATCTCCGAAGTTATGAAATTTGAGAAAACTTGTAAGAAATTGATCATGGAAAGGTATCCTCTTTTAAAAAGGAATAATGTATGTGCATGCGACCGCTTCACAATTTGTATTCCGCGAGCGGAGTGTGATTTCCCCCACTCTTATGAGAGATGCACTTTTGGGACGGGCCGATCGATCCTCGGCAGTGCGTAGAGAGATTGAGAGATGCACTTTTGGGACGGGCCGATCTATCCTCGGCAGTGCATATAGAGATTGAGAGACGCACTTTTCGGACGGGCTGATCGATCCTTGGCAGTGCGTAGAGAGGTTAAGAGATGAACTTTTGGGACGGGCCGATCGATCCTCTGCAGCGCATAGAGAGGTTGAGAGGTGCACTTTTGGTACATGTCGTTCGATCCTCGGCAGTGCACGAGCGAGACTATCTTATGACTCCGGCCGGTTGTCCTTACCCTACAGGCGTATGATTTATTTGTTATTAAATTTCATGAAACTGATCTGACAGATATTTGGGAAAAAATGAAGTGGTAATTGTTTTATTTATCCTCAGCATTCTTCCTGGATCTTAGTATCTCACATATATACTTGTTGCTTCACTGCCTTACATGCCTACTGTTTTTATTACATTCTGTTAAATTATACTGTTGGACCTTAGTGAGTGTGATGTCGACCTCTTGTCACTACCTCTTCGAGGTTAGGCGGGATACTCACTGGGTACATATATATTTATGTACTCATGCTGCACTTCTGTACTTAATTGTACAGGTACTGGGGCTGGTGTTTCTGGTTATCCGACCAGAGCTTGACATATATATTCTGGACCTGACTCCACGGTGAGCTGCCTCCCTTGGCGATTCCCAGTTGTGTTATGGAGTTAGCTTTTGTTTATTTCTGTCTATATCCTTTCAGACAGCAGTACATCTTGTATCATCTTTTGTATACTCTACTAGATCGCCTATTGACTTGTAACACTAGTTCCAGGCACGCACTTAGTAGATTCTATTTTGGGATTGTTTATATATATTGGATCACGATCATTTTGGCTATATGTATTTAAATTGGTAAATGCTTCCGCTTTTATTTAAATAAGCTAAGTGTAAAACTTTGGGAAATATGTGGGATTGGTATGTTAATAAGGAAAATCTCACTAATAAACAACCGTTGGCTTGCCTGACCCCGGTGTTGGGCGCCATCACGACCCATGTGGGATTTTGGGTCGTGACAGATTTGAACCCTAGTAAAATCAGTCAATCTCTTTTAATTGACAGAGATAAAAAAAAATAACGGGCAAATATTGAAATAATTAGTGAAAAAAGCAGAAACCCTAGGGTTTAGAACATAGACAATCAAGCAAACGAAGAGTAATGGGATCAAACACTCAAACTTCCTTTAGAAAAGTTTTGCAGAAACGCAAAGAAGATAAACCCTAGTTTAAGAACATTAAAATCGATTAATAATAAGGAAAAACATAAGGTTTTCAAAGAAAAATACCAGATAAACTTTAAAATCGTCTCAAATCTACAAGGATCTGAATAGACTCAAGTAGAAAGAGATTAGGGTTTTGAAAAAAATGGAGGGAGGTGAGAAAAAATCTAGTTAAGAACCGGAGTGTCAATTAATCATAAAGATAACAATACTCACAAACATAGCGATGAACACAAGGCAGGTTCATCAAAACTAAAGAGTTTAGGTCGACTCTGAGTTAAGTCTTTTGAGATTTCTTCAAACCACGAATAAATCGAACAACCAGAAGAGGTAAGAGGCCGGCGGGGGCCTAAATCACAGAGAAATCCCATGGAACGAGGTGTTTTCTAGTGACGACGACTAGGGTTAGGGGAGATCTTGAGAGAGAATGAAGGAGGGAAGGGATTTGGGGGCGGCAGAATTTGACGAGTGAATAGGGTTTGGGGGTAATTAAAAAAGGAAATGGATCCTAGACCGTTGGTCTTCTGAGATCAACTGCTAGGATTCCGTCTGGGGTTTGTGGGGGTTTAAGAATTGGGTTTGAGCTATGATTTAAATTGGGTCGGGGGTAATAATATGGGCTAAGGTCCGAAATTAAACCAAATTAAAAGAGGTTACTTGTTCAATACCTATTTAATTGATAAAATCATTTGTAAAAATAGTTAATAAATGATAAAAAATAATTTTTATGCATAAAATTGATGTGAAATAATTACCTAATATTATAAAAATACAAAAGGTCATTTCTTGTGAGATAAGGTAATTATCACTTGTGGGAGACAACAAAAATTAAACCAAGAAATGTTATAAAGTCATTTGTGATTCAATTTATAATTATTTATGAGAATAAAATATTAGGATAAATTAATTAAAAATCCCTAAAAATGTAGAAATTATGAAAAAATATCGATTGATGCTAATGCATAGTTTTGAGGTATATATATGCATTTAAAAATATTATAGGGAAAAAATGGGTATCAACAACTGCCCCTCTTTACTCGGGAAGGATAAAAGAGTTGTCGAGTAAAGATATGATGGCCAATTTTGACCGAGCGAGACGTTTTGAGAGACAGAGGCTGCACTCTTGTTTTTGAGCTGCCTACATATCCCTGGTTTTATAGGAATCGGGTCGTGTGTAGTTCTGGATTCATTGACGGAGTATACCGATGAAGTTATCACAAGAACGGACACGAGGTATTGAATGGGTGAAATGGTTACGGTGAGCGGTCAAGTTTGAAACAGTATGAAGGAAATGCAGCGGGATTGCTCCCGTTGGGGTAATGGTTTCTCATCGGGTCACCTACAAGTAAAAGATGCTACAAGCGTGTATTTGTGCGGAAATTTAAACATGATGCAGATTCCCTTCGGACCATGAAAATTATCTTTGGACGGTTGAGGATGACGTCCTTAGACCATGACGTCCTGGGCCATGAACTGTTCAATGAGGGATTCGTAGGCCATGAAATGATGTTCTCGGGCCATAAAAATGGTGCATCCAAACCATGACGCCTTTGAATAATGATATGCAACTTTGAGAGATCCTCATGCCATGGCATGGTGTCTTCCGGCTATGAGGATGATGCCTTTAGACTATGATGCCTTTGGACAAGTTGGCGATATTTTAGCCCATGGGATGCGATATCATGATGTTAAGGGAAACAAGACAAGGCTTAGTCTTGTGAGGTTGAGGGTAGAGCTTAGCCTGAAATAAGAGCAAAATAGATAGTGCCGGGGAGACAGCGCTTAGTCTCGACAAAAATGCAAGTATGGAGGCAGGGTTTAGCCTCATGCATATGGACATAGAGCTTAGTCTCATGCAAGATTCGGGACAGGGATTAGTCCCATGCAAATGAAGGCAGAGCTTAGACTTATGCAAGTATGGAGGAAGGGCTTAGTCTCATGCAGATGGAGACACAACTTAGTCTCATGCAAGATTCAGGACAGGGCTTAGTCCCATGCAAATAAAGGCAAAGCTTAGCCTTATGCAAGTATGGAGGCAGGGCTTAGCCTCATGTAGATGGAGACAGAGCTTAGTCTCATGCAAGATTCGGGACAGGGCTTAGTCCCATGCAAATGAAGGCACAACTTAGCCTTATGCAAGTCTGGAGGCAGAGCTTAGCCTCATGCAGATGGAGACAGATCTTAGTCTCATGCAAGATTCGGGACAGGGCTTAGTCCCATGCAAATGAAGGAAGAACTTAGCCTTATTCAAGTATGGAGGCAGGGCTTAGCCTCATGCAGATGGAGAAAGAGCTTAGTCTCATGAAAGATTCGGGACAGGGCTTAGTCCCATGCAAATGAAGGCAGAGCTTTGCCTTATGCAAGTATGGAGGTAGGGCTTAGCCTCATGCAGATGAAGACATCGCTTAGTCTCAGGCAAGATTCGGGACAGGGCTTAGTACCATGCAAATGAAGACAGAGCTTAGCCTTATGAAATTATGGAGGTAGGGCTTAGCCTTATGCAGATGGAGATAGAGCTTAGTCTCATGCAAGAATATAATAAAGAGCAGACGATAGTAGAGTTTTCTTAGATGGAAGTAGATTTTACTATCGCGGTTGTTATGAAGATTGTGACTTTGGGGCATGTATATTCTTCGTTCCTACAACCAAGGAAAAATTGTGAGTTCTCTAAAAAAGGGAGGTCAGTTCGTGCCTCTGTCGGCTCGCTTGCTTGTTCTGAAGATCATGTTTAAATCATTGAGGGTAGCGTTTTCTAAACAGAGTTATTTCAAAAGGCAAGCATGTGTAGTTTTCAAAGTAAAAAAATATGAGATATTTAGATGAACCAATGACTGTGACACGATCCGAGACATTGCGACTTCTCTTACTGTGGAATTTTGAGGGTCTTCCTCAAAATTCTGCCCCAGTTAGACGGACAAATATTTCTGACTGTTGTATATGCTGCGATCGACTGAACTTGCTTAAGAATTTTGAGGGTCCTTCTCAGAATTCTGCCCCAGTTTATGATTGTAGGGGAAATGGAGATATATTTTGAATTGTGACCGAACCCACATGGCGATCTATGCATCCCCTATTAAATGGGAATCAAGTCGAGCATAGTTAAATTTATATCATTTGCGGAAATATGAACAATTACACATAGTATCGCTTAACTGCATCTGAATTGATTGGTTTTGGCCAGACTTCTCCGTCCATTTCTGCGAGTATGAGGGATCCTCCCGTCAATACTTTGTGAACCATGTAAGGACCTTGCCGATTGGGAGAGAATTTCCCTTTGGCCTCATCTTGATGCGGAAAGATCTTCTTCAACCCAGCTGCCCCGGCGTGAACTGTCTTGGCTTGGCCCTTTTGTTGAAGGCTCTGGACATTCTGTTCTGATAAAGCCGATCGTGACATACTACATTCATCCTTTTTCCGTCTATGAGACCTATCTTCTCATAACGGTTCCTTATTTATTCTGCATCGCTGAGCTCAGCTTCCTGTATGATCCTCAAAGAAGGAATCTCCACTTCGGCAGGGTTAACAACTTCAGTACCATAAAACAGTAAGTAAGGAGTTTCCCCGGTTGATGTGCGACTATGGTACGGTATCCCAGCAAAGCAAATAGTAGCTTCTCGTGCCATTGTTTGTGATTTTCTACCATCTTTATCAGTATCTTCTTGATATTTTTGTTGGCGTCTTCTACAACTCCATTCATCTGAGGTCTATAGGCTGTGGAATTCTTGTGCTTGATTTTGAAGATCTCACACATGGATTTCATTAGATCACTGTTGATATTGGTGGTATTGTTAGTGACGATAGACTCTGGAACTCCGAATCTGCAAACAATCCGGTCGTGGACAAAATCTGCCACGACTTTCTTAGTCACCACCTTGTAAGATGCTGCTTCGACCCATTTAGTGAAGTAATCAATAGCTACCAAGATGAACCGATGTCCATTTGAGGCGGTGGGCTCGATCGGACCAATGACATCCATTCCCTATGCGGCGAATAGCCAAGGTGAGCTTGTTTCATTGAGCTCATTTTGGCGACACTCTTATTATATTTGTATGTACTTGGCATTGGTAGCCTTTTTGGACATATTAGATGCAATCTGTTTCCATGGTCATCCAGAAATAACTGGCCCTGAGTATCTTCTTGGCCAAGACAAAACCAGTCATATGCGGGCCACAGGTTCCGACATGTATCTCTTCAAGCAACTTAGAAGCTTCTTTCGCGTCGATGCACCTTAACAATCCAAAATTAGGAGTTTTTTTATATAGGGTTCATCCGATGTGGAAGAAATTGTTGGACAACCTCCGAAGTGTGTGTTTCTGAGTATGGTTTGCATGCTCCGGATATTCTCCTTTTGTAAGATACGTTTTGATGTCGTGGAACCAAGGCTTCCCATCTGTTTCTTCTTCGACATGAGCACAATATGCCGGCTGACTATGGATCCTTACTAGGATAAGATCAATGAAGTTCTTGTCTGGATGTTGTATCATTGATGACAAAGTAGCCAATGCATCGGCAAACTCATTCTGAATTCTGGGAACATGTCAAAACTCTATCTTTGTGAACCTTTTCCTCAATTCCTGCACATAGTGCAGATATGGTAATATCTTGGAATTCTTGGTGGCTCATTCTCCTTGTACCTGGAGCACAAGAAAATCTAAATCGCTGATTACTAACAACTCCTTAATGTTCATGCCGATGGCCATGTTGAGTCTTAGGATGCAAGCTTCATACTCTGCCATGTTATTGGTGCAGGGAAATATGAGTTTAGTAGATACTGGGTAATGTTGGCAAGTTTTCGATTCCAAGACAGCTCCAATACCGACACCTTTGAAATTTTCCGCTCTGTCAAAGAACATCCTCCAACCTTCGTAGGATTCAACAATATCCTCCCCTATAAATAACACTTCTTCATCGGGAAAATACGTTCTCAGGGATTCGTATTCTCCTTCCACGGGGTTTTCAGCAAGATGATCTGCCAGTGCCTGTCCTTTGACTGCTTTTTGGGTTATATAAACAATGTCGAATTCACTCAACAGGATTTGCCACTTAGCCAGCTTGCCAGTGGGCATAGGTTTTTGAAAGATATATTTCAAGGGATCCATCCTTGATATGAGGTACGTTGTGTAAGCACATAAGTCATGCCTCAACTTTTGAGCTATACAGGTCAATGCGCAACAGGGTACATTCCAATATAGAGTACCGTGATTCATATGGAGTGAATTTCTTACTCAGGTAATAGATAGCTTGTTCCTTTCTCCCTGTCTCGTCGTGTTGTCCCAGAATGCAGCTAAAGGCTCCATCTAACACTGCGAGGTAGAGTAGCAAAGGTCTGCCTGGCTCTCGCGGAACCAAAACTGGGGATGTTGATAGGTACTCCTTGATCTTGTCAAAAACCTTTTGACAATCCTCGCTTCAACTAGTTGCAGCATCTTTCTTCAACATCTTGAAAATTGGCTCACATATAACTGTGGATTGGGCTATGAACCGGCTGATGTAGTTTAGTCGTCCTAGAAAACTCATTACATCTTTCTTACTCTTTGGTGGTGGAAGCTCCTGGATGGATTTGATTTTTGATGGATCCAATTCTATCCCTCCTCGGCTGACAATGAATCCAAGTAACTTTCCGGCAGCGGCCCCGAATGCACACTTTGTAGGGTTTAATTTCAGGTTGTACTTCTGTAGTCTGCCGAAGAACTTTCTCAAATCTTCTATATGATCTGTGGCTCTCTTGGATTTGATGATGACTTTGTCCACATACACCTTGATCTCCTTATGTATCATGTCATGAAAAATAGTAGTCATAGCCCTCATGTAGGTGGCCCCAGCGTTCTTTAGACCGAATGACATCATCTTGTAACAGTACTCCCATGGTGTAATGAAGGCTATTTTCTCTGTGTCTTCTTCGTCCATCCAAATCTGATGATAACTGGCAAAGCAATCCACAAAGGACTGGAGTTCATGCTTGGCACAATTGTCGATCAAAATATGTATGTTTGGTAGCGGGAAATCATCCTTGGGACTTGCTTTGTTTAGATCCTGATAATCAACACAGACTCTGACTTTCCCATCTTTTTTTGGAACTGTGGCACGATGTTGGCTAACCAAGTTGGGTATTCAAACACCCTGAGGACCTTGGCCTTGATTTGCTTGGTGAACTCCTCTTTGATTTTCATACTCATATCCGGCTTGAATTTTTTGAGTTTCTGCTTTACCGGTGGACACATTGGGTTTGTGGGCAACTTGTGAGCCACAATAGATTTACTTAACCCAGTCATCATTGTATGACCATGCAAATATGTCCTCATACTCTTTCAGGAACTGTGTGTACTCTTCCTTTTCTGACGGTGATAAGTGAATGCTGATACGGGTTTCCTTGATAGTTTCAGAATCTCCTAAGTTGATTATCTCAGTTTCGTCCAGGTTGGACTTGGGGTTGTTTTCAAAATCCTCTACTTCCCTGACGATTTCCTCGGGTATAACATCCTCCTCTTCTGAATCACTATCCTTTTGTCGCGTTGCCTCATTACATGTCACAGTTGTTGGTTCATCAAGACAGGAAATGGTAATGCTGTATAGATAAATATATAAGAGAAAATGGTAATAATAAATATCGATCCATTGAAACATAAAAGCGATTTTCAATAATTTAAACAACGTTTTTGGACGCTGGAAGCTTTATTTAAAACAAAATGCAAAAGGGAAATCATTTTCTTGTAAAACAACAAAATAAACACTGTTGTTCAGCCTTGCTACCTCGGGACTCATCGGGTCCTGGATGGTCTGACAGTCTAATTGTTGAGGAATGATCCTTCTCCACAGCTCGGATGGTAGGGAATTCTTCTTCCTGCTCCTCCTTGACGATTACACAACAGTCCATGTCATCATCCTCTAGGAACAAGTTCTCAAGGCGGCCAATTCTTCTTCTTTCTCTGATCCCCATATGACGTCGGTCTGCCGGAAAGTCTACTCAGGTGTGGTACAAGCTGCTCCAGTGGATAGTACAGACCACGCCACGATGGTGACCAGTCATTATATTCTTGCTAGGTGTACTGATACCCAGAAAGGTTGTACCATGACATTTCAAATGTATTGGCTTGGGGATACCCTGAAGATTTTTGCCAAGACCCTTGTCGGGTTCATATCCCCTCTCCATGCTAGTATGCTTTCTGTTTTGCTGCTCCACCAATTATATTTCTCAATTGCATTGACCCACTCGATGTGATGATAAGTTTCTCCCCCGAGCGTTCTTCTATTCTCAACCACTAGGATAGTCTGACGGTTGTAAATGGGGTTGCTCTCATCTCCATGGATAATCACCTCTTGATGGTTCCATTCGAACTTCACTGCCTGGTGAAAAGTCGATGCCACATCCCCAGCGGCGTGTATCCATGGTCGTCCCAACAATAGATTATAGGATGCAGATATGTATAGCACCTGAAACTCGACATCAAACCATGTAGGCCCCATCTGTAAACAGAGATTGATTTCCCCAATGGTAGCCCTCTGAGACCCGTCAAATGCCTTAATGTTCATGTTCATGGTCCCTTCTCGTATTTCATACATGTCTTTGCCCAGCCTCTTCAGTGTTGTTAGTGGGAAAATATTGATACTGGATACCCCATCTATTAGAACTCTGGCAATGAAATTATCCTCACATTGCACGGTAATATGTAGTTCCCTGTTATGATTCAAACCCTCGGGTGGTAGCTTGTCCTCGTGGAAGGTGATTTTGTGACTTTCCAACACTTGTCTCACCATATTGGCCATCTCTCTGCCAGTGATGTTGTTAGGTACATACGCCTCACTTAACACCTTTAAGAGAGCATTCCTATGCACTTCTGAATTCTGTAGCAGTGACAGGATAGATATCTGAGCAGAGGTCTTGCTCAAATGATTTGTGACTGAATACTCTTTTGCTTGCACTTTCCTCCAAAGGTCGTCCGGGCCTGTTTCAATAACAGGCGGTCTGTTAGAAGCCTGCTTGCTGGATTCTCCAAGATGCTCTGGTGTATAGACTCTTCTCGTTCTGGTAATCCCTTGCGCAGCGACGGATTCTTCTATTTTGTTCTTTCCTCTTCTTCTAGCCTCGGCCACATAATCCCAAGGTATAGCCTTAGTGTTGAAAGGCGGCGTGGTTGACACCATCATTTTGAAAGGCGTGGTTACTTCTACCTTGAAGGGAACATGCGCAGCTGCGGGGGGTGATATATCAACTTCAAATGGAACTGGTGCATCTATCTCAACCTCCTCTAGCGGCTAGATTTTTACTATAATAGGATTGAGTGTGACTGCGGGTTTCTTAGGATTGTCACCCTCTTTGATAAGCCCAACCGATCCCTCAGGATTTCATTCGTCATCGGTCTCTATAACAATGACACCTTCTCCCCTATGATTTGGGACATTGGGTGTAGCTTATTTGGCCTGAATGACCTTATTATCAATAAGGTCTAGATCTTATCCTTTAGTGTTCTGTCCGGCACTCATCAATGGTGTGCCCTTTCATGCCAGAATGGTATGCACAGGTCTTGTTTGGTTGACCCATTGAGATGGATTCTCTACGGTCGCAACATGGATAGGAGTGACAGAACCAACAACCTTCAGCTTCTCATACAACTGGGTAATGGGTTCGTCAATGGCATTGTATTGTCTAGGTGTTCTGCGGTCAAAGTTAGGCCGAGGTCTTGGGTAGTTTGGGCAGGTTGGAGGTGACTGAAGGTGAGGGGGTTGGGAATTATATGTGTGGTAAGCAGTGGCTCGTTGGGAATATCTAGGAGGTGATGGTTGGTAAGTGGGTGGAGGTGCTTAGTATGTAAGCGGAGAGGTTTGATATATAAGTGGATTTTTAGGTCCTTGGGCGATCATTACTGTTCATGTATCTTTCTTGTTCGATATACCCCCTGACTTCAAGGCTTTGTTTGTGGCATGTAATTCTTGAAAGTTTGTCACCATACCGCTTTTGATGCCCTTTTCAATCCTTTCTCTGAGTTTGATGATACCAGAGGACTTGTTGTTTTCAATAACCATCAGTCTTTCATAGTACTGCGGATCCTGTGCTCTAACGAAGAACTTGTTTATTTGTTCTTCATCCAATGTTGGCCTGACTTTGGCCGCTTCTTACCTCCAACAAGTGGCATACTCGCGGAAGGTCTTAGTGGGATTCTTCTTTAAGTTTTGAATGTAGAAGACATCCGGCGCATTCTCTGTGTTGAACCTGAATCTGTCCATGAAGTCAGACTCCATACTCACCCAGTTGGACGATTTCTTAGGATCCTGTCTGATATACCAGGACAAAGCATCTCCCATAAGGCTCCTTATAAAAAGCTTCATCCGGATCTTTTCATCTTTTTCGACCCCGACAATCATGTCATAGTAGGTCCTTGGATGAACCCTGGGATGACCTGTTCCATCAAACATCTCGAACTTGGGAGGTTTGTGACCATCTAGCAGTTCTACATCCGACTGTATGCACATGTCTTCATAATCCAGACCTTCTATCCCTTTGCCTCCTTCGACGCCTTGAACACGACTTGTCAACTTCTTGAACTCTTCAGCCAGGTTCTTAATGAGCAGGTCCTTATCAGCAGATTCTGGTGCATAGGAGATGGGTTGAGTGGAGTGAGGTAGGGTTTCCACATATATAGGGTTATTTTCGTGACCAGGGGTTTGGGTATAATGGTGATCATTGGTGGAATTCTGGGGTTCAGGATTGACTGGCGGGGTGTTTTGTGGAGTGCGGTAAGTGTTTTGCTGGTATTGTGGTGGGATAGTTTGATTTTTTTGTGGGGTTGTATAATGGTGAGGTGCAGAAGGATTCTGTGGGCGTTTGTTGGGTGTTTTTTGTGGTGGTACGGGGTTCTGAGTGTTTGAATGGTTGACATCTGGGATATTAAGTGTGAGGGATAGATTTGCTAAGCTCCGGACCTGCTCGAGCTCACCCTGGAGTTCTAATATTTTCTGCTCAAGTCGTGATACCACATCATTTGGAGCATGAGTACCTCGACCATTAGAAGTTTCTCCGTTCTCAACATGTGTGTTGCCATCGTTTCTGGTGCTTGTTCAAATCATCCATCTTTGCTTTCCTTTTGCCTCTTGGTTGACTTGGAGGAGGAGAAGGTGGAGGGCCCATGGATCTAGTATGATAAGCTGATTGCCAGTATGCACGAACCAACCTTTGGGGAATGGGAATAATCAAAAGAAAGAAAGAAAAACAAAAGGTAACCAAGTCAGTAAGAGTTCTAAAAGAGTACTTGCGGTATTTAAACACATAGTGCGGGAATGTAAATTCGCGTCCTAATTTGGGAGCCTGCATGTGCCCGAGGTAGGCCTAGCGACAAGTTGATTTGGAGAATTTCAGGGCCAATAATTGCCTCATTTCATTAATGTAAAAGTAGATAAATCTAAAACAACACTAAATAAGATAAGTCATTAATGGCACTTGGCCTTATTACATTTGAAAAAGCAGGAAAATCTAATCTACTTGGTCCCAGAAGGACCTTCCCTAGGCTTGATATTATTGGCTCTGTCGATCAGGTTCCCCAGGTCGTGCATGCCCAACAGAAGGTATACCCTCGCTAGATGCCCTCCTTCGCTTCCCTCAGCATTCTGGCAGTTGGCGACTCTTTTCCTTGTCTTCCCCTCTAGTTCCATCAGACCTTGCTCCAAATATTCCAACCTTTCATTAGATTTGATAGCCCTTTCCCTCTATTCATTACTCATTTGCATATCAGTCTTGTGTTGCTCCAGATGCTCGGCCTCAGACTCACGAACCCTTTTGCTCAGTTTATTGTATTTCACTTGGGCTTCAGCAACTTCGTCTATGACCCTGTTTTCCCCACCGATTGCCGGCTCAACTATCCCTGCTATGTTGTCTTCCAACCATGATAGGTAAAAGCGTACATTCCCAGCGTGGTACCTGTCTGGCTTGATAGTGTCCCTTCCTACAATAACCTTTAGATGCCACATATGCTGAGCTTCACATTTGTACGTGATGTCGTCGTCCTGAAAATATGCCCTGTAATGACTAATTTTAGAAACTCGCAGTATGACTTGCTTCCTGCCTGCCTGTCTCATAACCCTGATGGGAACATAAGGGTATATGCCCCATAACCCGATCAACACCAGGTGCGGAGAGTCCCTAGATCTGATGATGAACTCACTGGTAGGGAACCATTCGAACATCCATTGAACCTGGTCCTCAGTTAAATTGTCAAAAAACTGCGCTCATTCTGTAGCATTTTTCGGTTGAGCAAACCTGTCTGGGATGTAAATCATTCTCTTAGGGTGATGGAAGGCTATATGATAATTCCACGCCCTTCGTGGAAACTCTTGACGATATTGACCCCTTTGGAGATGCTCTAATAACCAAACCTGTAGTAGCAAATTACAACCCTCAAAGTGTTTGAACCCTTTCTGGCAGCGGTCCAAAGCTCGGTATATGTCTGCTATGATCATAGGGAAAATGGTATATGTTTTCCCCTCGACCCCCTCTATTAAGGTTTTGGCTACTATAGCCAGTCTAGTGTGAATCATGTCTCCTTTTCTTGGAAATACTATCATACCCAAGAAGCAAACAACGAACACAAAAACCCTGTGGTGAATATGACCCAAGGAGGTGATAGAGAATTCATCATGGAAGATACGATAGGATTTTCTATGGCTGTATCATTCATAGAGGTAGTCAAAGGTTATGTAGGACTCCTTCAGGCAATCTAAATCATCGTTCTTTTTCAAACCCATCATTTTCAGGAACCCCCTAGCGGCACGATTTTCCGGCACCAATAAACCCGGACTGTCCCAAGGTAATCCAATGAATCCCCCTCTCCTCCAAGAGAGGGGCCATTTCTATGTTGCCAAAATGGAACACAGACCTTTCTCTGTCCCAGAACATAGTGGCCGCTTCAATCAACATATTGTTTGGTTGGATATCCAGTAAAGATGGTAAGTTCCCGAGGACCCTTTTCACATGGTCTTTGTGACTTGGCGAAAGGTCCTCCCACCAATCCAGCAACAATGGTGGTATTCTTTGGACCATGCCAAACCCGGGGACTTTGTGCCTCATCTTCTGCAAAACAAATAAGGTTAGACCCTTTCCCCCTCCAGATTCAACTACTTATACATCAGTGATTAGCATATTGGCACTTATTTGTCCAAATTAATGAACAGATCGTGGTTGCGTCCGTTGAGATTATGGAAACCCCAACGGACTTTTGGACATGGCTTTTCTTAAAGGTTATTATGTGGACAACATATTAACCCATCTAGGTTAGACCATGATGCATGTACAGTTATAATCAGAGTAAGGTTACTATGGGGGTCTATACTGGTACCCTCAAGCGGACAACTTGAGGAGGAAAGGCAAGAAACCGTCGAATGCACCGCTGATCGACTAGTTTTACCGCAATTAAGCCTTTTCAAATTTGAAGGGTGATATATAGGAAGATTGCAACCACTCATCAAGCGTTGCTAAAGGATTGATTACGCACGAATAGAATATGACGTTGAGCATGATTTATGCAGCAGTAAATAACATGTTGTCACATATTTGCATGTTAGGAAAATAACAAAGGCGGTATTTAATAACTGAAAGATGTTTAAGAAAGGAAAACAAAGAAATAAGTCAGTTTCTGCAGTAAAGGAAATCATAAATGCTCAAAACGAGCAATTAAATTCACATAAGGGGAAAGGGAAAGGGTGCGCACGTATTAAGAAAAAAGAAGCATGCTTAAGACTAATTTACAAAAGTCAAGTTTGTAATGGTAAAAGCCTAAAGTCCCCAGCAAAGTCGCCATGCTGTCGCGCCCCCTTTTTCTCACGAAATCGGGTTCTGACATTCATTTGAGGCAACTTCCTTCCTTTTGGGAGAGGGGTATGGAAAGTGAAGAGTCTCCACCTAACAGATTCATGGTGCGTTAGGAACCTAATGCAAATAACTCATGAAAATCGGTCTACGTTACCAGATATTGGGTAAGGGCTTGAAATTACCTTGAGGGGAAGGTGTTAGGCACCCCTCAAGGTCCACAATGGTGGGTCCCGGCCAAACTTACTTAGTAAATTAGTCATTTAACAGATAAGCAGTCTAAGCACACATATGTAAGAAAGATGAAAGGAGTTTGAGAGATAAGCAGTCTGAGCACACATATAAAAACAAGATTAAGGAGTCCTAAGTTATTTAGCCTATAGGATCATATCTGTACAATGCCCGGTAATCCTTCCTCAACTAGAGGGGTTACACGTGACATTAGCGCACAGGTCATCATATTCTTTTACTACCCAATTATCCTCCCCTTAGAGGTTATAAGTGGTTTTAATTTAGACGGACTTTAAGCGTGCATTACCTGTCCCTTCCTGGTGGTCCCGGTGGTGCTTAGGACCTCTAAATTTTAGGCAGCTCTAGATTCTCCTAAGGTATTTAAAAGGGAAAATCTAAACGACAAGCAAGAAAAAATAGGGCATTCGCGTAAGGAACAATTAAAGGCTCACTTTTACCTCCTGAAGTATGCAGACAATAGCACGTCTAAAACAACATGATTTCAGACATTTCAAAGTCCTAAAATAGGATATCTATGTGAGCATGAAAACAGACTGTATGCAATATCTATTAAAGCGAGGCAGTGGAGACCTAATTAGTTTGCCTACTGATTTTTAGGACTTGCTGAATCTGGGCAGATCACAAATAATTAAACAAAGCACAGTTTTACTACTTTTATAAGGCCTTAATTACCTATAGGATTGCCTAAGCGTGGTTCAGGGATACCCTATAACATGCTGTCTAAAAATGCAAACATAAGTCTGGAAATTGATTAAAGGAGAGACAACAGTTTGAGTTTTAATACGTCCTATAAACATGCACGTGTTGATGGCTGCTTCTAAGCATCCTTATAGACATGACGGTTACTGATTTAGGCGATGTAGACATGGTTTAAAGAGAATGTAAACACATTCCTAGAACATTATTTCTAATGCACATAAAGAACGGACATTTTATTAATCAAAATTACGGCAGTAACTTATTAACATGATTTCTAGGTGATCATGATTATGCGGAAGCAGAATTTTGTGATTGTGAAGTATTGAGCTGTAACGTTTTCTCTAATATGCAAAACCAGTAAATGTAATTGTCCTAAAGCAGGGTTTCTAATGTAAATAACACCATATTCCTACAACATGATCTCTAATGCAAATAAGCATAGTATAAACTTAAAGCATGATTTCTACCCAGTTTCCCCACAAAAGTCATATAAGAATCCCTACCCTTTAACTAATTTCCCCAATATTTGTTTACAAAGATAAATATTACAAACCAGAATTGAATGAGTTACATAAATATAAGCTATACTATAGGGAGCCTGCAGATAGGTCCAAAGCAAACCTGGAGATACCAGTTCTTCAAAACAGTCTCAGATAGCAAGAGTCTTATAGCCAATGTCCTAGTGTGTCAAAGTTCTCTAAGGACCTCAAGGATCCCGAGTAATGCTCAAAAAAAGATCATTTGAATAGGGAAGTGATTATGATCAGTGTGGAAAAGGCCAGCCCCAGTGTTCCAGAGTTCAGAGGAATCTCAGGGATTCCTAGGCAGTACACACACTAGAGGGGCAGAACTTAATCTAACAGTAGAAGTGAGAGTGCTGGACATAGTTTTGAAAGAACTTGTTTAAGATAGTGTAGATATAACACTTTTTAGGAGTGAAAAGGTTTTAAGAATAGAAACAATTTTAGGAAAAAGCCAAGAGGGAAAAACAATTTTTGAAATCAATTCTAAAAGAACAAAGATTCGACATACAAACACACAAACTTCAGAGTGCTCAGACTCACAACCAGTTTTTACAAACAGGGGGTCAAGGGGTTGGGAATATAGAGAGCTTCACATCTAAAACACATGAACAAGGTTTAAGGGGAGCATATGGAACAACAACTGTACAGAACAACTATGAGTCTACTGATTCAGGAACTTAACAATTCAGTCATGGTAAAAGGTAATTAAAACATAGAGACAAGGAATGGGAATAGTCATGTTGAAGACATGGGTGCATTAGTCATACCAATCAGGATCAATCAAATACATTAGAAGTCTAAGAAACTAACATGAGCATACTAGTTGAAGGGAGTAAACAGGAACTGAACAAACATGCAAACAAAACAAATGAGATCTAGGCATGCTCGATTACACACTGGAAATGGAGAGGGTAAAACTTAAACATACTTGGTAGAGCAATAAACAGGAAGACAATCAAGTGCATAGCCAATCACCTGGTGCAAGAATAGGCATGGATTTACATAAAGGAACACATAAAACTGAGTTTCAAAATTGAACTAGAGACATACCAGTTAAGGAAACAAAGTGCAGAATGTAAACAAAGTAAAGTTTCACTGTCTAGCCTTGGCTTTCAGCCTGCTAGACCAATAGTTAACACATGTGGCAGAGAAAGCAGAGAGAATTTGAGAGTGTGTGTGTGTTCTAAACTACTATTCGTGTCCTTTAAAGAAACTAGAATGAGAGTTTATATAGTATTAAGGAGAGAAGACAATTAAGGCAAGAAAAATTAGAGTTCACAAATAAGGCAAGCAAATACAATCGGCCAGTTAATCGGGGGCTAAACTTGATCAAATAATTCAACAGAATCCGGAAAACATCCCCCAAATTGGGAGAATCAATTAACAACTCAATTAGGGGTTCAATATGGTAAATAAATCAATCAAAGATCTTCTAGAAGCAATTAAATCCCATAAATCAGATTAATAAACTAATTAAGGCAAGTAGTACCATTAGAAGTCGCAAATAAGGAAAATAGATAAAATCACAGGGAAATATCAATTTCAACAGAAAAAATAGGATTTGAACCCTAATAAATTAGTCAATCTTCTTTAATTGATAGAGATAAAAAATAATGGGCAAATATTGAAATAATTAGTGAAAAAAGCAGAAACCCTAGGGTTTAGAACATAGACAGTCAAGCAAACGAAGAGTAATGGGATGAAACACTCAAACTTCCTTTAGAAAAGTTTTGCAGAAACGCAAAGAAGAGAAACCCTAGTTTAAGAACATTAAAATCAATTAATAATAAGTAAAAACAGAAGGTTTTCAAAAAAAATACCAGATAAACTTAAAATCGTCTCAGATCTACAAGGATTTGAACAGACTCAAGTAGAAAAAGATTAGGGTTTTGAAAAAAATGGTGCGAGGTGAGAAAAAATCCTATTAAGAACCTGAGTTTCAAGCCATAATCATAAAGATAACAATACTCACAAACATAGCGATGAACACAAGGCAAGTTCATCAAAAATGAAGAGTTTAGGTCGACTCTGAGTTGGGTTTTTTGAGATTTCTTCAAACCACGAAGAAATCGAACAACCAGAAGAGGTAAGAGGCCGACGGGGGGCCTAAATCACAGAGAAATCCCATGGAACAAAGTATTTTCTAGTGACGGTGGCTAGGGTTAGGGGAGAGCTTAAGAGAGAATGAAGGAGGGAATGGATTTGGGGGAGGCGGAAATTGACGAGTGAATAGGGTTTAGGGGTAATTAAAAAAGGAAATGTATCCTGGACCGTTGATCTTCTGAGATCAACGGCCAGGATTCCATCTGGGATTTGGGCAGGTTTAAGAATTGGGTTTGGGCTATGATTTAAATTGGCTTGGGGGTAATAATATCGCTAAGGTCCGAAATGAAACTAAATTAAAAGAGGCTACTTGTTAAATACCTATTTTAATTAATAAAATAATTTGTAAAAATAGTTAATAAATGATAAAAAATAATTTTTATGTATAAAATTGATTTGAAATAATTACCTAATATTATAAAAATACAAAAGACCATTTTCTTGTGAGATAAGATAATTATGCACTCGTGGGTTATTACTGCAAAGTTATTGCAATTATAATCCAAAAAAATATAAATGTGGCTATTTGTGCAATAATTTAAGCTTAATATGAATATAAACAACAAAAATTAAACCAAGACAGAATTATAAAGTCATTTGTGATGCAATCTGTAATTATTTATGCGAATAAAATATTGAGATAAATTAATTAAATATCTCTAAAAATGTAGAAATTATGGAAAAATATCGATTGATGCTAATGCATAGTTTTGAGGTATATATATGCATTTAAAAAATATTATAGGAAAAAATTGGGTATCAACAATGATCGCCCAATATACCATGCCAGGAATACCGCAACAACATAGTGTGGCAAAAATAAGGAATCAAATATTAATGGACATGGTAAGAAGCATGATTAGTATATCAAGTTTACCTTTATCCTTATGGAGTGAAGCCTTAAAAATGTTGTATATATTTTAAATAAGGTTCCATCCAAGGTTGCCCCCAAAACATCTTTTGAGCTATGGAAAGGATAGAAATCTAGTTTAAACATTTACACGTTTGGGGATGTCCAACTGAAGTGAGAGATTATAACCCATAACTAAAGAAGTTGGATGAAAGAACAATAAGCAGTTATTTTATAGGTTGCGGTTAAATCTAAGAGTTTTAGGTTTTATTGTCGTTCTCATTCTCCTATAATTGTTAAGGCTAGAAATGCTAAATTTCTTGAGGAACATGAATAAAATGGGAGTGGTTTGACTCAAAAAGTGGACCTTGAAGAAATAAGTGGTACCTCTAATTTATTGGGAACTTGAAAGTTGCTAGAAAAATTCTCATGAATCGTCTGAACGACAACAAGTTCAAGAGCCACCACTACTTGAGGAGCCACATGAAGATTAATCCGTTTTACCTGAACCCACTTAAAAAGTGTCCGAACCAGTGGGAGTAAGAAAATCCTCAAGAGTTCGAAAACCAACAATTTCTAGTAATTATGCTATGATAGGTTCCAAATGGGTCTTTAAAACTAAAAGAGACTCCTCTAGTAATATCGAAAGATATAAAGCCAGACTTATAGCCAAGGGTTTTACTCAAAGAGTAGGCATTAATTATCATGAAATCTTCTCTATAGTATCAAAGAAGGATTCATTAAGAATAATCATGACATTAGTAGCTCATTTTGATTAAAAATTACATCAAATAGATGTGAAAACATCTTTCCTGAATGAAAATCTTGAAGAGGAGGTATAGGTGTGTCATCCCGAAGGGTTTAGTGATAAGGACAAAAGTCACCTTGTTTACAAGTTGAATAAATATTTATGGGGTAAAGCGGGCTTTCTGCCAATGGTATATTTTTCATAATGTTGTTTCTTCATTTGGATTTATAGAGAATATGATTGATCTATGTATATACCTTAAGATAAACGGGAGCAATATATTTTTCTCGTCCTGTATATGGATGATATTTTGCTTGCAAGTAGTGATTTGGCCTTGTTGCACGAGACTAAATAGTTTCTTTTCCAGATCTTTGAGATGAGAGATATGGGTGAAGCTTCTTATGTCATTAGCATAGAGATTTACAGAGACAGATCCCAAAGATTACTTGGACTGTCTCAAACATTGAAAGAATTCTAGAAATATTCGGGATCAAGAACTGTTCACCTATAACAACACCCATAATTAAAGGTGACAAATTCTCGTTGAATCAATGTCCACAAAATGCATTGAAAAATGAGCAAATGAAAGGTGTTTCACATGCTTCGTTTGTTGGGAGTCTTATGTATGCACAAGTCTACACTAGACCTGATATTTCTTTTAAGGTACGAATGTTTGACAGATATCAAAGTAACCCTGGTCTTGGCCAATGGAAAGCTGGTAAAAGAGTTTTGAGATATTTGCAAGGAACCAAAGATTTTAAGCTCACATACAAATACTCTGCCTCATTGGAGGTGATTGCATATTCGAACTCTGATTTGGGTGGATGCAAAGAAAATGGTAAAATCCACTTTAGGATAGATTTCCCTTTGCCCGGAGGTGATGTGTCTTGGAGAAGTGTCCAGCAAACAATTGTTGCAACATCCACCATGAAAGCTGGATTTATATCATGTTATGAAGCTATATCACAAGCGTTATGGTTGAAGAACTTTATTTCCGGTCTTAAGGTTATCAATTCCATTTCAAGGTCATTGAGAATCTTCTATGACAAAACAATTGTAGTGTTCTTTTCTAAGAACAACAAAAGTGAAAATCGAAGCAAGCACATCGATACAAAGTACTTGATAGCTAGTGACTATTTGAAGAATCAAGACGTGAGTTTTGAGCATGTTAGTACTACTTTGATGATTGTTGACCCTATGACTAAAGGTTTGTCGGCTAATATTTTCAAGAATCATGTAACCTATATGGGGCTTGGTAGCTCAATTTAGCCCTGCTTTGCTCTCTGATAGTCTGTCTAGACATTATGTTTATTTTGATATACATGACAATGCACGCTTTTGAGTTTTCATGTATTATTTGTGATAATTGGATCAATATAGTTGGACTCTGAATGACTTATATTAAGTTCATTCATAAAATTGTTAGATACTTTGTTAGAATGTATTGTGCATTGTATACATGGAAGGAAGTGTTTGTTTAAAAGTATGACTGCAAACAACCAGTTCAGATATTCACGACCNTAAGAGATTCCCAACATATCATATGATTCTCGTTCTTGAAAATCCACACTTTTCCAAACCCAGAAAACAGACGGAATTCTAGGATTCCTCCTGGAGGCAAATACTTTTATGCATACCTCCTCTGGTTGATCCACACCATCCTCTATTCTCGTAAGATGATACACACTAGCTAACAGCCCGCCAGGCGCTACATCATAGGCACATTGAGAGCGGAGATAGTTGTACCCATATACATAAAAAATGACAGCAATGGAATGCCAATCCTCGGGCTTTATTTGTAAAGTCTCTATTCCTTGGTAATCAAAGCCCAAAGATCTATGAATTAGCCCATGCTTGACTAGCCAAGCAGACAAACGACCCTGCATCTTTTTTATCTCTCCCGCATTTTTATTTATATAAGTATTTCACATTTACGATGAAATTTTTGCAAAGTGACCCACCACTTTTTATTCTGGACAAAGGAATCCCGTCTAATTCACTAATTCATGATTCATGTAATAATATATTCTAGTTAAAGTGATTGTTGCATTAATTTTAGTTGAGTGTTAAAGTCTATGGCCAGATTATTATGTTTATCTCTCATAAATGATTTTCTGAGTTTAATATGTGGGCCAAGTGGGAGAATGTTAGAATTCACCATCTCTTCTAGAGACTTCTAATGTGGCCCACATATTAGTAATAAATTATTTACCTTATCTCCCAATTACATAATATATCAAATAATATTTTGTAGTTATGTATATATGGTAGTTTCTTTGATGGAAGGAAACTACTAATTATGAGTCCTTAGGGTAACCGTATTTTATGAAAAAAAGTCCCTGGGAAACCGTATTTTATGGAAAAAGTCTCTAGGGCTAAAGTATTTGCTTAAGAGTCCCTAGCCTACCTATAAATACGCATGTGACTCCATCAGTTTAGCATCCTATGATAGGCACATGCTAGAAAACTCTCTAGGTTATCTGCTAAAGGTTACAAAGGCGATTACCTACCATGTTTGAATAACATGGCTGAAGATACGTTCCTATTAATATTCCGCTGTACAGGCTTAGTGCGTATTCGAATTTTAACAATCTTACCCCGCTCAAACATTTGACCCCCCTACAATTAGATTGTGTGATCCAGACCAAAAGCCCAAAACTGAACGAAGAAGATCAAATGTTTTACTTGTATTTAGTAGAAGAACTCCGATCAAATTCTCACTCTCTTAATTACAGAGATTTACACAGGGCAATAATCAGGATCTAATTTACAGTCTTCATCTCTGAAATCAAGTAATAAATTAATAAAAAAAATCACGAGTGCATCTGTTATCTACCCCATCTTTCTGATTCTTGTGCCAGTATAAACAGACTTCTTTTTGCAATGCGCTAGGAAAAATTCCTTCACGTAGTCCCTGTGCAAGATTTTGTTAATTCTATAAACTTGTCGTTCTTTTCTCAAACGAAAATTCTCTTGATCCAGCAATGGTGATCTCATGTTGGTCGCGATCCTCTTGTGGCAGGGGAACCACTTGTGACGAGCTAGGCCCAATAACTTCAGGCGAGTACTCAGGTTCCAAGTGACCAAGTTGAATCTGGTGCATGTAGGACGACGATGAGCCATCACCCTCCTGGTAAAACCGGGAGGGTGAAGGGGAGCCGTCCTCATTGTCCCAGTGATTTGATCTACGGGGCGAGTTCTGTGGACTCCCCATATCGCTCCTGTAATGACTGCGTAACAAATGGACGGGTGACATGCCATGAGAGGGTGTTCCTGGCCTGCTTGACATTGGCGTCACTGTATTTGAATGCTTGCTTTGATCCTTAATGTGTTTCTTTGCTGTGTGATGCCAGTTCTTCAGTGCTGTTGCTACTTTCTCATTGAATATGGTAGATTTCATGTTTGAACCCATCTGTATTCACAATTATATATACCACATTTGATGAGCTTTTCATTCCAAAGAATATAAACAAGAGTTTAAGTGCTATATATATGTAAATCTGTTGATGAGCACTAATTGTTAACTTAGAAATAATTGATAAATAACTTATTATAACATGAAAAGCTACACTGATAATGTAACAATTATGGTGTAAGCTTATAAAATATAATAATCAAGATTTATATGACGAGAATTCTGAAATTGTATTCAGTTCATTACCTGTGTCACTAGAGCATAAAGAGGAAGGGTGACATAACTGCAGAGAATCTGAATGAGAACCCTGCTCATAATATCATTGTAAATGTTATGAATTGAAGAGGTGATAAGAAAAAGAAGTAATGAAGAACTAATTATTTATATAAAAATACAATAAGAAATAGAAGCAAAAGCCAAACAGCAAATGATAAAGAGTCCTTACCCCATACATATTCTGATGATAATATCCTCAGTATGGTCGTGATAACAAGATTTCAGCCCGAACTCATACTGTTATTGCCCAAAACAAAAAAAAAAAGAAAGATTGGGTTATTAATTAGTTTTATTTTCCTTCTCACTTTTTTTTAATTTCGTTGTTTCTTTTGCAATAATTTGATTTAAATAAACACAAAAAGTTTAGCAATAGGAAAAAGTTGGTGCATAGTGCTTACCCAAGTCCAAGCAAAGAAGGCCAATTGAAAAGCATTCTGTATTCATTCAACAAGAAGTAAATAAAAACAATTAAGATGAGTAAAAAGAGAGCTAAATGAATAAAAATAATGCTAAATAGGGTGTATTAGTAATGCTGACATATTTCTTATCCATTGTTTGGTTTGATGTATAAAGCATTGCACAATTTCTAAAAGAATTGCTTGTTTACAAAATACCCTCATAATCAGTCCATCACTTTATCTTTTTAAAAGAATTATACGTTGAGCAACGTTTGTATATGAAAAATTTATAAGCAAATTATTTGATTTGTCTACTTATATTGTAGTATAACTTAATATTTATTTATAAAAAAGAAAATATGCTAAGTTTTTATTTATTACTAGGAATATACTTATTTTTCTCACTTTCTTGGATTATTTCAAACTTGTATTAAATAATAACATATTTTAATCAAGTATAAATTTTGAAGGATATTTTTATCTTTAACTAAGTTAATGCATGCATTAAAACTCATTGCATTGTTAATACCATGATTTCTTATGCATTAATTATACATAGGATAATACCAAATAAGGTGTATAACTAATGCTTGCATAACTAATGCATAGGTTCAAAAAGTGTACCAAATAAAGTATTACTAATACACAAAGTTAATGCATCCATTATTTTACCTAATGCATCCTTCCAAACTACCCCTTTTGACTTATATTTACCATTTAAAGATTATTTACATTATGAGGTTATTTTAAAGGTAACTATTCATAATTGATAAAAATATTAACGTGACAAATAAAGCAACTAACCTTCTATAAAAGGCGAATTTGTACAAATTGTGTAAAAATTTATTTGCATCGTCAATGAATATAACATTAATCTTGATTAAAAAATAAATAAAATTAGTTACCTGAAAGAGGACAAAATTAATGAGATAAAGAATGAGACGAGGACGGTTGAACCAAAAAAGGTGATCCCCAAGCTGAACGACAGGGACTCCTTTCACTACTTCTCCTCTTTCATTAATTCTTAGTCCCATCTTTGTTATAATCACTTGTAGCTTGGTCCCTACTAATAATATGACCTGCATTTAATTTTATTTGTCACCCTTTTTTTTTTTTTAATTTCCATCATATATAATTATAAATAAAGCAAACATTTTTGGTATGAGATTTGAAAAAAAATAAATGTGACAACTTTGAAAACAGATAGATGATGTGAAAAATGAAAATAAAACATCCACACAAAGTTAATTGAAAGATATGTATTTGGGAACTACAACTTACAATCAAGGGGATGAATGGTAGCCAGAGATAAGAGTACCAGCCTGTCCACAAATAGTAATGTCATGTATTAGTTAAACCTAATCGCAATTAAGGAATGATTATATTAACGTAGCTTCATAATCAGGGGTCGTTTGGTATGAGGTATAAGAAGGTATATTATTGGTATAAAAATTTAATACAACCTTAATACTTCGTTTGGTTAGCGAATCAGGTATAACTTATCCCGGCATAAGCCGTATTCAAACCAAATGACCCCTTAAAGTAATTGTTTCTACACCTAGATAAACACCTATTTATAAACCTATCAATATTTTTGATATAGTCATGGGTCTCGAGATTGTGTATGTGTATATATGTACATACATACACACCCCACTGCTTCATTCAATTGCTTTATTATGAAGATAGGGAATTTTTTTTTTTTTTTTGATAAATCGCCTTAACCTGTTTTTCTTTCTTTGCTAGAAAGGGTGACACAATCACTAATAAATCTCTCAATCGGAGCCTCAATATCACTAGAGGAAATAGTTTCGGTGGATACGTTTGATTAAGTCGTTATGTCTGGCAATACCTACCTGCTATCGGTTTTTGTGTGTGTTTGCGGATAAGAAATTTGGTAATTTAGGATATCTAACTGCTAGTGAACAGGATGATTTTTTTTTTGACAGCTACATATTGTCATGTTTTGCTGGACTATTTGATCAGCTAAAAACTAATTACAAATAAAAATTTATTAAAAATGAGATTACTAGTTTGAAAAATAAAATAATTTAGCTACTATAACATATGAATTAAATATAATCAATAACGTAAACTTTCTTTCCATTATCGATGTTTACCATGAGTATTGAAGAGTAGGAACAGCACAGCGAGAAACCATATTGGGGGACTGAAAAAAGCATAAAAGATAAAAGTAATTAAGCTCAAAAGATTAGCATAACATAACATAATAACCTAAATAATGTAAAATATTATTAAGTTAATTAAAACTCAAAATTGAAAGCTAAAATAATTAACCTGATCCCTACGACCACTTTGAAATCTTCTTCGAGTGATCGTTTGATGTACTTCCGGAAATCGAATTGGTGGTGGCCCTGAGGTGCTAAATGCGCCTGATTATATTATAGCAAATTAGTAAAATAAAGATAATTAAAAATACAAGTTTTTGTGTAGAATACTTTGTATGGAGATATTCCACGAGCGTTTGGAAGAATAAACCTAAATAGTCGTTCACCCAATATGTTAAATTAGAAAATATATGCGTTTAACTATGTATAAACAATATCTATTCTATGTATATCAGATATGAAAAGTAAACATGGTTACACGCTGCTTAACAATATTATTCATGATTGTAGGTTATTGATGTACCAGGTGAAAGTTCAAACGGTGAAGCACAACTTCAGAGAGGCCAACAAACCAGCACACAAGCTGGCTAAGGATGCTTTTCGTGTGAATAATGGCAGGGGTCTCGGAAATATGCACTATCCACCACCTTTTGTAACCGCCGTCTAAGCAACTGATTTTGAAGCTACTTCCTATTTAGTTAAGAATATTAGGAAGGATGCATGCACTAAGCTTGCATCCCTTGAAAACAAAAATGTCCTTCGTGACTTTTTAATACTATGTAATAGCCAAGTAGGTAACGCCCCGTTGGGCGTCTTTGATAACGCAGCTACTGTCTTATGATTATTAATATAATATAATAGATCCCTGTTTATCAAAAAAAAAAAAAAACTATTGAATCTCGTAACTACTACAGATCATGAGTTCAAAAACTAACGTGGGCAATATATAGCTTCTTTCATAGTGTAGAATCTCTTTTTTTTTTTTACAGTTTATATGGCAAGAATAACTAAATACATATCTTTTATTTATTTATTTATTTTTTTTTTATTTTTTTATTTTTATATTTTTGTTTTGTTTTGTTTTCATGCGTGAAACTAAAAACAAATGAAGATGAAATTACCGTGATAAATCCATGCCTGAGGGTTAAGTAATCAACTTTTGGGACAGATCTTACGAATTGTCTGAAGAAACAAATCTGCAAAAAAGGCCAAGCAAAAATTAAGAAAAAAGAATATCCAGCTTATTATTTAGAATCCAATATAAATTATCTTTTTTAAAATATAAAATTCATTAACTCAAATTCTGGATTATCTGGAGACGGCCAAGTCGCCTAAGTCTGATTACAATTTTTATAAATTTTGAGAATAAATGTAATACGTGTACACAGTGCATCAGATGTGAACATCAACCAAAGGTATCAAATATTCCTTTCATTTCGGTTTATGTGAACCTATTTCTTTTTTCGTCCGTTCTAAAAAGAATGATCTCTTTCTAAATTTGAAAATAATTTAGCTTAAATTTACAATTCTACTCTTAATGAAAACTTTTATAACCACACAAATACTTTAAACTCCTTTTTATTTCGTTTAGAACCACAAATTCTAAAAATCTGCGTTTTTTTTATTTCGGGTTAAATCAAACAGGTGAGGGAGTACCAAATAAGTTCGGAAACGACTAGTTAAAAGAAATTTCAACCAAAAGATAAGAAGTTACAATAAACTTGCTTTTACGAGGTATATTTTTCGTGTATTTGAAGTCAGAGTCAAACTAAGTTGCTTTTTGAAAACAGGGATAATTGAAAAATATAGCAATTATTCGTTGAATAATCCAAGGCTATCTAATATTCCCTTCATTCACTTTTATTTAGTACGTTTTAATTTTTTATGTTCTTTAAAAAATAATAAATAAAATACATAATTACCATAATACTCATATTAATTAATGCACATATATTTTATTAATTTTCAAAAAATAAATTGAAATGAGTAATAAATATTGTGGGTATAACAATTTTTTTTTCTAGTCTTCTTATGATATACGAAATAACAAGTAAAAATAAAAATATATTTTTATCATGTTAAGTAAAAGTGGACGAAGGGAGTATAACTGCCGTCTAATGTTCTCTCTTTCCCTCTTTGTAAGTTTCTTAAACAATTAAACACATAAAGTTTAGGGGAAGCGTTTATATATTTGTCGTTCAATTCAACCGTTTAAATTAAAACAGCAATTCAATCATTTAAATTAAAACAGCTCGTAGATATACAATCTATTTGTATATCTGTTTAAGTGGATATAATTAATATACAATTTATGTATACCGACTAAAAAGCATACAGTGAAATTGACCTGATATTTTTGTAAAGATCTTTTTTAAAACATAGATATCTCAATATATGTTCATTACGGGATAGAATACTTCACCTTTGCAGAACAGAAGCAACATTCCTAGCATGAATTCCCATTATAGAATTGTACATGGTGGTGAAATATGATATGATACGTGGTTATTTAAAAAAAAGGACATGTGAAATCTTAGACGGGGATGGACGAAAACCGAACAAAGCTATTTCGCTTGTCACCGGAAGGGATAACATTTATAAATGTGTATTAAATGCTTAGTGTCTGATAGCATTTAATAAGGAATATTGTGCAACATTAAGAGCGATAGCCCGTTACAGAGAATTTGACATTTATGTTCACCGTTACATCTTTATCAATGACCAGTGGCGAAGCTAGAAAATTTTTCAAGGGTGTTCAAATTTAGAAGAAGTGAAAATTTTTTCCGACAAAAGGTGTTCAATATGTGTTATATACCTCAAAAACATAATATTTTACCTATATACACAGTGCAATTTTTTGACGAAGACCTTAACACTATGTGGCTTCGCCACTGTCAATGACCCTCGTAATTGACATTAAAGGAGGGCACGATCCTAGGACCCCCTTCCCTGGACACAACTATAAATAATGAGTCCAGTTATCATTGTAGATGACATAAATTTTCTGGTTAAACTTACACTATATATTCTATACAAAACTTTAAACAATTTTACCTTCCTGCTTTTTGATCTCATAATTGTTGTGTTCGAAACCTTTATCCCAGAAACCTTGTCTGTTGTTTCATCTACATTTTAAGGTTAAGTATTGTACTTTTCTTCAATTACTGCATTATTTCAGGATCAAATTAGTTTACTTGTCTAGAAACGACGTATATATTCAACCATACTGTTTTATGGGTAAACAAGAACTTGAATAGTATGTTACGGCCAAACTTCTCTATAACAGTCTCGTTTGTTCCAAATATTTTTTGATGTTATAGCGAAATGCTGTTATAGAGAACATATATTATAACATAACATAAAAATTAGTTTCGAAAAAACTTAACTTTTATAATGAAGTGTTGTTATATAGGAATGACGGATATTTGACTGTATATGCTAAGTATTTTTATCTTTTTAGCTGATATGACCATGCAAAACTTTTTCTGTAACTGCTAACTTATAATTAAGAAGTTAAACTAAAAAAAAAAAAAAAGTAATTGAGATTAAAATATGCTTACAATCCAAAGTAGGACAGGATTTTTGGTCCAAAAACTCAAGTGCCTTTTCCCAAATGATGTCTCTCGTGTAAACCGAAACCTCTCAGGATCTGTCATTCATGTTATATAATGTCAATGTCAATGTCAGATTTAAACTTTTTCTAGAATCTTTTAATTTTCTAAATGTACGTGAAAAAGACATAAATTTTTTTGTATTCACATATGAATATTAAAAATAAAAAATTGGTTTTTCTTTTACCGTGAGTGAATTGGTATTCAGCTGTTTTGGTTTCGTTTTCCCATGACTTCCAACTTCTCATCTGAAAATTAAACAAATTCAGAAAGAAAAAGAAAAAAGTAAAACGAATTTGAGAGGGACATTTCTTAAGGCTATACGATATTTAAAAAAGTGTAAATAATAAAATACCTTAGCATTTCCCAAAGCCAAAGTGAGAATACAATAGAGAACGTGAAAAACAGCCAGCACAAAGATGAAAATGTGTAGTTGATGAATACCATCGGCAGACACAAATGGTACTTTTCCCTGAAAAATAAATAAATAAAGTAGAAAGAATTTATGGTCTGTTCAAGTAATCAAGTTGTGCATTTTTTTACAAGTAACTTTTTTATTTATTATAAATATTACTAATCAGAAAAGAATAATAAGTTACTACTTATTAACTACATATAACAAGTTAAGCTATATTATATTGATAGTTTAATTTCTTTTTTATTCTTATCAGTGTACATAACTTAAATATTAAAAAGAAAAACATTCGTGGAAAATTTTTTTATAAAAAAAGAGGAGATTTTCATTTATTTCTTGTATTAATGATTGAATATGCTTTGATCATTCAAGATTTTTCTCATATGTATAAATTGTTCAAAGTTGGCAACTAGAATAAGAAAAGAAAAAGGAAATTGAACAACAAATAATTAAGTCATGCCTTGGCTGCGCATTTGTCCTCTCCGCCACCAGCCAAAATTCGCCGAACGCTGCCGCGGGCAGCCGCCATAAGTAGTCTCCGGCGGTGTTGCTCAGACGAATCTTCTGAATTAATGTCTTCACCCTTGATTATGTCTTCTTCTTTCTGCTTACTACATGGATGCCATGAATTTCCAATTTTCTCAGATACACATATGTTGGAAATTGGACTTTGTCCTACTGTTAGCAGCAATGATATGAATCCTAGCAGCATTAGCTCTTCCCAAAAAAAAAAAAAAAAAAAAAAAAAAAAAAAATATTAATTAACTTGAAAATTAGCATAAAATGGTGACCAGCAGCTATAAAACAACGAAATGTTTGAATTTTGAATCTGTCACTGATTACAGTTACAACAAAATAGACAAAAATTTAAAGGAAAGAACCTGCTTTGATCTTTTCAAGTGCTTCAAACAAGGCTCTTTTATTTTTAGACTTAAACCACTGCAATAAAAAAAAGAAATAAAAGGAGTGAAAAAAGCGTAAATTAATTAATGATTTATGGTATTTTATTCTGAAATGTTGCATGACAAAGTATACCTTTCCAATTAGATGGATGATGTGTTCTATAACAATGGAAATTGCAACTAACACAAAACAAACTGCGGCAACCGCCCACGTCGGCGTTTGCTCCAACGATCTTCCACCTCCACCACCAGCCATCTTTTGTGTTTCGCCGTCTTAAAAAGAGAAAAAAGGACGAGCTAGTTTGTCGGAACTAACAATAAATGCTGCAGGCAATTTCTTGGAGTGATATGTAAAGAAGAATCCTAGTAAGGAGTATACTATGTGGGAACAATAAGGATTCAATTTCTGGGGATTAATGGCAAATGAAACAAGAGAAGAAGTGCAAAGAAGAATATTTGGAATGAGTCTACGAGGGAAGAATGGTTCAATCAATTATAAGTGGTCGTGAAGAGAAGAGGCAGCAGGCAGAGGAATGACAAAATGAGGCGGATGGCTTTGACTTCATTGCCGCGTGAGAGAAACAAACAAGGAATTATCTTGACTTAATCAAGCTATACCATTTTTAGACTATTTTAATGTCCAAACATGATTTTAGTTCATTCACGTTGTTATATAATTAGGCTAGATAAGTACTGCTCAATATAATTATCTAGTCATCATGCATATGCAGATTTCCTTGACTCTCTCTAATAAAGTAACGTGATTTGATGGAAGAAAAAACAAACTTATATATGAGTTAGTTATGGACTAGGGGAATGTATGTAATTTTCTAGGAGTTAACTTACATGATTGATCGTGTAAATATATTTTATACTATTTTTATATTTCTTCCGTTTCACTTTATGCGAACTTATTTGAAAATAATTTACCTTTATGCAAGAATGACATCTTTCTATATTTGAAAATAATTTACCTTTATGCAATAATTTATAGTCATACAATATATGTGCTTCATTTTATACAACAAGTTCAAAAGTCTTCTTTTTGTTCTTAAACTCCGTGCTCGGTCAAATAGGTCCACATAAATTAGAACAGATGACGTATTTTTTTGGGTTCATTGAGAAAGACTAAGGGGTCGTTTGGTAGAGTGTATAAGAATAATGCTGAATATGACGTATTAGTAATGCTGGTATTAGTTATGCTGTTATTAGTTATGCTGACATATTTCTTATCCATTGTTTGGTTTGATGTATTAAAGCATTGCACAATTTCTAAAAGAATTATTTGTTTACAAAAGTACCCTCGTAACAGTCCATCACTTTATCTTTTTAAAAGAAACATATGTTGAAGAATGTTTGTATATGAAAAAGGTTTAAAACAATGATTTGATTTGACTACCTATACTGTAGTATATAACTTAATATTTATTATAAAAAAATATGCTAAATATTTATTTATTTACCAGGGATATAATTTTATTTCTCACTTTCTTGGATTATTTCAAACTTGTATTATATAATAGAACATTTTAATCAAATATAAATTTTGGAGGACATTTTTGTCTTTAACTAAGTTAATGCATGCATTAAAGCCCATTGAATTGTTAATACCATGGTTTCTTATGCATTAGTTATGTATAGGATAATACCAAATAGGGTGTATAACTAATGCCTGCATAACTAATGCATATGTTCAAAAAGTATACCAAACAAAGTATTACTAATACACAAAGCTAATGCATGCATTATTTTACCTAATGCATCCTACCAAACGACCCCTAAGTAAACTTCTTAAAATAATTCATAAGCTGCATTGCTCAGATCCTCATGTAGACAATAAAATTGCGTCGAGAAAATAAAATCAAGACCGAAAATATTGCAACAATCGTAGTATTTGATTTCAAATAATATGAATATGAATCCTCTGATTCTTCTTTTTAATAGTAAATAAATTCAAGGGTCTGTGAGCTTCATCTTGAATCTATATTTGTTTTCACGAACGATGATATTGAATTCAATAGGCACGAACTTTGATTAGAACTCGTACTCCATGAATCTTGATTTGTTCTTCATTCTTGAGCTTGATTTGTTCTTCGTTCTTGAGCTCGAACTTGAACTTGATTGCTTGAAGCTTGAAACTTGTAAAGAAATTTGCAGCGTTTGATCCACGAGCTCTTTCTTGCTTCTTGTTATAACTTCTGGTGTCTTTTCTGGGTTATGAAGACCCCCATTTATATTTGTGGAAGAGAAAAGTTATGATAAGAAAAAACTCTTTCCGACCAATCAGATTGAATAGTGACAATGCCACATTCGATTGGCCAGAACGTGTCACTTGCACACGTGGCGTGGCTTCATAGGCCTTTTAATTTGACTTGGCATGCCTTGTCATTTTTACATGTGGCATAATCCTATTGGCTCTTCCGCTTGACTTGTCATGCTACGTCTTTTGACACGTGGCACAAAATTGGGCCTCTAGTAAGATGACATATTGGGTCTAATGAAGTAGGGTCATCACTTGTAGCCCAATTAAATGGGCTAGCCCAATGGATTTTTTAATCTAATCCATATATATTGGATTTATATAACTAATCCAATTATTAGCCCAATAAATTTATTTGAACTAAGATATCTTAGATTTAAAGATATAATCCAAATAATTTTATGGATTAAAATCCAATAAAATTCAGATACCTACACCTCCAAGAGAAAAAAACTCCATTTTCTTAAGCGTACCTTCCCAAGTTAGCAAATTTTCTTCTTGTCTATGACCTTCTGTTTACCCCATAAAAAAGTAACAATTAAATTGTATGCAGTTTTAAGGATATGTGGTTTAATTCAATACGAATATTTAAGAACAACAGGTATATAGGTTAAAAGTAAAATAAATGATCAAATCAATCACAATGTGATGATCAAGCAAGATTTTAGGTTGAACAATGGAATTCGTCGTCGATAGGACCTTCGGTACAAGCTCGGTCGTGAATAAAGAAGAGAACAAATGGAGAGCACTTTGAAAAATAACTAGAAGACAAAAATAAACTTTATTGCTTTGATTTACGTGTCACAATGTGTGAGAATTACCTGCTCCTATCATTGTGTAGCGGTCGCCTAAGCTCCCACCGCAGTCCCTCGCTTCAAGGAGTGAAATGAAGGGATATACAAAAAAAAGAGTCATATTTTGAGTGCAAATGGCGCAAACTTTCAAAGGGCAAGTGGGAGGCCCGTTCCAATGGTGAGTGCTCTTTCCGGACAAGTCTACCTTCATACCCATCCTTTGTTTCTACTAAGTCCTTTCTCTTTTATAGGTTTTCTCAAGACCACTGAGCTTTGGCCATTGGTCGAGGACTAGGCTCCTTCCTCACTTGCTAAACCCTCTGCTTCGGGACAACATGGAACTGTTGCGCAGGAGGAGAAAAAGAACAAAAAGAGGAAATCTTTCAACTCCCCGGACGTCATGATCTCATTTAAGTCACACCTCTATTCTGGGTTGTGAAACGGTCGATTATATTAATAATACCCAACAAGGAGTCGGGATTGAATCCACAGGGAGCTGAGATGGGATTAGTGGTATATATTTGGTTCAAGCACGTGATGGATCTTGTTTGCACTTCCACAAAAGTGGTTTTGTTTTTACTTATAAAGTTACGCTAAGGATTGCAATTCTAAAATATAAAACTAGAGAATACTGTTTTTGGATGTTTTTCAAATATTGTAAAAGGCCTAGGGCTATGACCTTCACCCAGGTGTTTGCCTAACAAGTTGTAAACTATAGAGCAGGTTTTGTTGGTCGAGGTGTATTATAGCTATCAACACACAATTAGCCACACAATACCTCTCGGTAAGAGAGTGGTTTTGCCCAATTTGGCTTCCTCAAGTCCAAATAGCTATTAAATAGAACAGTTGATAAATTGCTCAAGTCGGGTTTTACTATATCTAGGTTCAACCCTTTTATTGGGACTATCAATCTCTTGATTTCATCTCAAATTCTTGTTAGCCAAGTTTTCCTTGACTAAGTCTCTCTTTCTCAAGTAGAGACTAAGTCAAATAGGCATAAACTAATGTTTGCAACCATTAATTCTACAATTAAAGCAAGAACAAAGCTAAATAATAAACACCCAACCATAAACAAGCTCTAAATCAAACACCCATTAGGTTCCGGCACTAGGTCTGGGCCATAAACCTAGCTAAAAATCTAGTTACTCATAGTGGGTATTGAAGAAAATAAAGAAGAAAAGATGATAAAACTCATATTGCAAGATTAATAGATGAAATCCAATGCTAAACCACCAATATAAGCTAATTTTGCCTAAAAGGGTATAGAAAAACGGCTACAGAACTTCTGATATTCAAAAATTCACCTAATTTCGTGCGAGAAGTATATTCATACAATGCTGGAATTTTCGGACAAAAATGCCCTTTCGGAGGTTCTGCGGCTGCACAATTCTGTGTGCGATCACACTTCTCTTTAGCTCTTGACGGGATTGGATTCTGCGGCCGCACAATTCTAGATTGCAGCTGCAACTCTTGATTTCTATGGTCCGCACAATTCTGGGTGTGACCGCACTGGGCTCTTCTGCGGACCACATATTTCCTGAGTGCGGTCGCAGTGTTGATTTCTGTGTCCATACAATTATAGTGCGGTATGCATTTATTATTGAGCTTGAATTTGATCTCTCTAAACTTTGGCTTCTGGAACTCTGCATATTTTTCTTCACAATCTGCGACAGCAGATAGAATTCTACGGTCCGCACTTCAACTTTAGTGCTTGATTTTTGTCCCTGTTCAGATCACTCCTTCTTGAGTAGGATTTCATCGTAGTGGCTCATTTTTCCAATACTCCTGCAAGTAAGCATATTTCATCAGTTTTCGGGAATACCTTTAAACATTTTTTTTACTAAAACGAAAGACAAAAGGCGCTAATAAGTAGTCAAAATCCCCACTTATCAACTCCCCCAAACTTAAGATTTTGCTTGTCCTCAAGCAAATAAGGTAATTCTGACCTCCACAAGATAAGAGCTATTACAGCTAATATAAGGTGAATCAAACACACATCAATTGGGATCAGCAATTACCCACAACACATATGAATTATCAACAAGGCAATGCTTTGAAGTTTTAAGCACAAAGTTCTAATGTGACACTTGAGCATCAAGGGTTGACTTTACTCATCAAGGAATTTTGCTCTTTCATGTAGGCCATTGTGGATCCCAAACTCCTCCTCCTATACTATCCTTTAGCTTATCTCATTTAAGAATGAAGCACTCAATTCAAGGATTTGTGAAAGGTTTGCTCATCTCTCTCAAAAGAATGTCACAAGTACGAATCTAAGTACCATATGCTTGCCCCTCATATAAATCACCACTAATGTAAGTTCACTTGGATTGAAATCACGTAGGGCTTTTTCAGAATGTAATGAAGGCTTTTGGACTAAGGTAGGAAATTTTAGAATAGAACGGGTTCATCTTTCCTTAAATAGTCCATTTTCTCTTTTTGGCTCATGCTTTGCCGACTCTTTGAGGCATTTTTTCCCTAGGGGAGCTAGAGAGACTTGACATCACTCTTTTTGGTCATGATATTCATTTTCTCCTTCTTTGTTTTCTCCATGCTTTGCATTTTTGCTTTTCTTTGAATCCCTTCAACTCTTCTATTTATTCACTTTCTTTTTGCATTTTTCTTTTGTTCATTCTTTCTTTCTTTTTCTTTGACTTTCCTTTTCTTCATTTCTTTTCTCTTTTTGTACCTTGATACCACTTTCAAACTCCTCGTCTCTCCCCCAAACTTATATTTTAGCCAATTGTTTCTCATGAGTGTTAAGGAAAGATCAGGTGACAAGAGAGGGTCACTACAAAATGGGTAAAGGCTTGTGACATGATTATCAAATGAGAAAGGTTTTAGGATCAAAAGAGTTGACTAGGGATAACATCATTGGTGGACCATGGAAAATTTCAAAACGGGTCACGGAGAGCCTACAATCACTTCTCAAGCCGAGCAAAACTTAAAATTTTTCCTAGAAACAATTCGGGACAAGTTCTAGACCATTCACACGGGTACTTGGACTTGCAACAAAACATCTCACCTCTCACACAACTGGATCGTTAAAGAGGATAGAATCGAGGGCCCACAACAACCATATTCAAGATTTAAAATCACTAATGGTTCAACTAAACCACTGAATGATTGCCTAAAGCAACACAAGAGTCACAAGGTCACTAACTAGAGCTATTTTTTTCCCAAGAACTTATTTTTAATCATAAGCATGTAGTTAATTGTGTTGGTACCAAGTGAAGTATGCTTGACTCTCTTGTTCATTATTACTATTGTTCTTACCTAAACATAAAAAAACATACTCAATCCCTTAAGAATGTTGTCACGCCATCCATCGTTGGGAAGAGTCACCAGGTTCACACAAAAACCATCTTGGGAAAGAACCATGGAATTAAGAAGACCAAAGGCTTATTGATCAATTAAACATAAAAAGAAACTACTAAATCAAAAAGAAGCTATTAAAGTAAATAAGAAGCTATTAGGCTAAACTTTGACTACTAAGAAAACGAAATAAAGAAGCTATAAAGTAAACTACTAAAAGCATAAATGAATATACATATTGAGAAAGGGAAAGAGAATATATACATCAATAGAGAGAGAAGAATTTGTACAAAAACAATTAATAAGAAGAAAATAATATCAGTTATTACAGGCCAATGTCAAATCAAAATAGACTCCATCCCCATGAATAAGAATAATCATTGTACTTAATGCTTAACAAAATCAAAATAAGGAAGGGAAAGAGCAGAGAGGACTCCCTATATGGTCTTAGTGTCCATAGCAGCATCACCTCCCTCAGGCTCCTCCAACTGGATCTCATCATCCTCTACTCGGGGAGTAGCTGGGTTGGTGAACATCTATAGCACCGCCTCAGCAGTGTGGGCAGCAAGGTCTGGCTCCTCAGACTGGCCAGCTGGTGCCATTGGTGCTGATGGTGCTGTTGGGTCTGCTGGATCTGTCTCCATCAATAAGTATAATGGAAGATCACCAACTGCTACTATCTTGGTCACCTCTCATCTCAACTTGTCAACTTATTTCCTTGAAGCCTGGGATTTCCTCATCTTCTTCACCTGTTTCCCAAGATCCTCAATTTTTCCCCCATGTGCCACCAAGATATCCATGATGGTCTTTTGATTTTCCAATATCTTCTTCAAAGTTTCCTCTATTGACGTAGGTATCTGTGATGCTGGGGTAGATGTCTGTGCTGCAACAACACTGGATAGGTCAGACAGCTTTTCAATAGCTGTCTGCATCCCGTTGTTGAGACTCGCCAGTGTCTGGGAGAATCGCAGCAGAGAGAGTGGATAGGAAGAGGAGGAAGGCACTAGTACTGATGGCCCTGAAGATAGAGGTGGAGGCATGGTAGCTGTCTCGGTGGAATGCTCGGCTCCTGCGGAAGGCATGTCTGTTGTAAAAGTCATGGAAACTGAATCTGCAACTACCACCGATAGCTCATCAGACTGGCCTATGGTAGTAGTCGACTTACCCTTATTCTTCGGGTTCATCGAGTACTTTTTAGAGTACCAGGATAAAGGCTTCTTAGCCCGAACCTTTCTATCAAAACTCTTGGGCTCCACCCCTGCATCCGTAAGATACTCTGTGATAGTGTTAGGATGCGAATGTGAGCTCTTACCCTTCCTGACAACCAGCAAGAAGTTGGCTGACATAATGGCACCCACATTGATTGGGTACCCGACCATGATGGATGAAACTAAGACTTCTCGAGGGACTGGGAGATTGTTTTCATTCTGGCTCGGGTCTATGCGACTGCACACAATATTTGCCACCCTTTTGTCTCAAAGTTGAGGGTGGCCCGCTGAATGGGAACCCTTGCTATGATCCATGGTGGTGGTGATCCTAGAGCTGCTAAGATCTCAGCTAAGCAAGGGCGAGCTGCCGCACCCATTGCGAACTTCGCTAAATATTTAATTGGCTCCACCTCCTCGAACCCCAAATAAGTGTTCAGGGTGCTCTGATCAAATCTAACCTTCAAATTCCTCACCTTGGTCACCTTAGTCCCCTTTTTGATGTGCGCCACATTGGTGTAGAATTCCCGTACTAAGTGCCCCTTGACATCCATCACACTTTGAGTGAACCATGTCCACCATTTTCTCCCCCGGAACCGCTTTGCCACATTCATATTGAACCTATCCAAATCTTTCAAAAGAAATTGACTCTCAAGTGTGAGCGACCTCTAAGGCCACCATTCTCGGAACTTGGTAAAAGCTATCAGGATCACGAATCTATCTTCCCAGATATCCTTCTTTCTTGACCTCTCGAGGCCGGCAACTCTAGTATCACCCCTCGATCGTCATCCCTAATATAATCATCATCATCATCATCATCAACTGTGACTGGTGCAGCGGGGGTGTGAGTAGATGAGGGTTCTGAACCCTGACTACCATCCTTCGAACCCTCAGAAGTGCTTGTTGAGGTGGAAGGCTCATTACAGAGCTGGTATCTCCCTGGGAATGGATGTGGTTGAGATTGAGCATCGTGCAATTCTTCTGCAGAGTGGCCCTCAGAAGATTCCCTAGATGAGATGTAAGAACTTGATTCAGAAGGCTCTATGGCCCTACCTCGCCCGGTGGTTGTCTTTTTAGATATACCTTTTTGCACAACGAGTGGCTGGGTGCCCCTGCCTCAGCCTCAACCTCAGGAGGGTTAACCCCTTCCCTTGGATATATCACCGTGTACTCGTGATCTAACAAAATTGTCTACAATGCACAACAATATGACTCAGTAAAAGTTCAAATCCAGAATATCAAACAGTTGCAGACAAAACAGTGTACATGATGGGGAAGTGCGGTCCGCATAATTTTGAGTGCGGTCGCACAATTCTAGTATGGTCCGCACAATCTTGAGTGCGGCCACACAATTCAATCTCAAAAGATACAACTCTTTAAAGTTAGAGAACCAATCGATATGCAGCCGCACATACTTTTCTTCGGCAGCGATTCAATTTCTACGGACCGCACAATTTTGAGTGCGGTCCGCACAATCAATGCACAAATATTCCCTAGCCTAAAGATCTGCAGACCGCACAGTTCCTTGTGCGATCGTACAACTCAAAATCAGACAATAATTAATTTAGGGTTTATTCATTCAAGCACAAATTAGACATGGTATTGGCAATTTAGACATGATACACAATTTACCCATCCCCCAATTAGCAAGTAAGAAGTTACCCACAAAATTTTAAGCTCACATGATGATTAATTTGACATTTAGGCCTAAAAATAACTAAACTACTTATGAACAAAAATTTAAAAACATGAAAAATTTGAAAATGAATTGAACCTACCAGTGATGTAGTAATGCAAGGAAGAAACAAAGAAGATGAAATGAGTGTGAGTTGCTTGAATCAATTTGAGTGCACTGTGCTTGCCTTTGTGTTAAGTGTTCAGAGTGTGTAAAGGTGAACAATGTGAGGGGGATTCTATTTATAGTTTGACCTACTAGGGCAAAAATGCTAAGCTCAGTGCGGCCGCACATTCATCGTGGCACTAATATCATCAATAATCACATCGGTCACCAAGTCCACAAATGAACAAACTTCATTGCTATTCGGTTTCCTCATAGATTTGCACACATGGAAAACCACCTTTTCATCACCCACCCGAAAAGTGAGTTCACCGGCTTCCACATCAACAGGAGCCTTCCCCATAGCAAGGAAAGGTCTACCCATAATAATCGGCACCTCATAGTCCACTTCACAATCAAGAATCACAAAATCCGTTGGTAGAATGAATTTATCAACACGAACCAACACATCATCAATAATACCCAACGGTCTCTTCATGGTACGATCCGCCGTCTGTAATCTCATAGATGTGAGTCTTGGTTTGCCAATTCCCAAAGTCTTGAAACCAAATAGGGCATCAAGTTGATACTTTCCCCAAGATCACAAAGAGATTTAGCAAAGTGGCGATTCCAATGGTACAAGGGATTGTGAAAGCACCGGGGTCTTTCAATTTAGGAGCCATTGAGTACACAATTATACTCACTTGATGGGTCATCTTTATAGTTTCATAATTCATCGATCGTTCTTTGTCACCTAGTCCTTCATGAACTTTGTACTTCCTCCTCTTGTTCATTGTATAATTCATCTTGGTCAAACCCACTATCTTCTTGCATATAATGTTCCGCATGGTTTTGCACTTGTTGACCCTTTTGCCTTCTCTTGTTTACCATCAAATTTACTCCTTCCATTGCATTGACTTTTTTAGGAACTTGAACTTATTGAAGTATAGACTTGGCTAATTGATTCATTGTGGTGGTCAACTTGGCAATTACTTGCCCATGATCATGCAATTTTTTAAGTAGGTGAATCACGTTTGGATCACCTTGAGGAACATTGTCTCTACTTTGCCATGCCAATGAAGTATCCGCCATTTTATATAAGATCTCACAAGCTTCCGCATATGGCGTTGTCATGAAATTTCCACTGGCAAGTTGGTTGACCACACATTGGTTGGTAGTATTGACCCCCCTATAAAAAGTTTGTTGAATCATAGCCTCCATCATATAATTGTTTGGGCACTCTTTCACCATAGTTCTTTAACTCTCCCATATCTCATGCAAATGCTCATTGGGTTCTTGTTTGAATGCAGAATCTCGTCTCTAAGAGTAGCCATATGCCCGAGAGAAAAGAACCTGGAAATAAATTTCTCCACCAATTCATCCCATGTACGGATATAATAGTTTGGAAATCTGTCTAACTAATCCAAGGTTTTCCCCCGTAGAGAGAAAGGATATAGCCTCAACCTTAAAGCATCCTTGGAGACGTTTGTTTGTTTACTGCCCAAGCAAGTGTCCACAAACCCCTTCAAGTGTTTGTATGCATTTTGACTCGGAGCCACAGTGAAGAATCCCCGTTTCTCTAGCAATATGAGCATAATATTTGTGATTTGGAAGTTTCCCCCCCTAATGCGGGACGGGACTATGGCACTTGCATACCCTTCATTCAGCAACACCAGATATGAAGCCGCTCTTGGTGGAGGAAGGAGGGGTGGGAGGGGGGGAGGGGGTAGAACGAGAATGTTGTCTTGAGGCGGTCAGCCTCATCTATTTGCTTGAGGTTCAAGACAAACCTCTTCAACTTAGTCATCATCTACGTCATCCCCCAATGGCATGTTTTCGAGAGGATTATTCTTGTTGAGAGCCATTGTTTCACCTACAACTGTTTCACAAAAAGATTAGTAACACAGAATGAAAGGATGACAAATCACACACATATAGCTAAATCCGTTTTAGCTCTCCAGCAACGGCGCCAAAAACTGATCTCGTCCAAGTACACCTCTATTCGAGGTTATGAAATGGTTGATTGCAATAATAATACCCAACAAGGAGTCGGGATCGAATCCACAGGGAACTTAGATGGGATTAGTGGTATATATTTGGATCAAGCACGTGACGTATCTTGATTGCACTTCAACAAATGTGGTTTTGTTTTTACTTCTAAAATTACGCTAAGGATTGCACTTCTAAAAATATAAAACTAGAGAATATTGTTTTTTGATGTTTTTCAAATATTGTAAAAGGCCTAGGGCTATGACCTTCACCTAGGTGTTTGCCTAACAGTTTGTAAACTTTAGAGCAGGTTTTGCTGGTCGGGGTGTATTATAACTATCAACACACTATTACCCATTCAACACCTACCAGTAAGGGAGTGGTTTTGCCCAATTTGTCTTTCTCAATACCAAATGGATATTGGATAAAACAATTGATAAAATGCTCAAGTCGGGTTTTACTATCTCTAGGTTCAACTCTTTTATTGGGACCATCAGTCTCTTGATTTCATCCCAAATTCTTGTTAGCCAAGTTTTCCTTGAATAAGTCTGTCTTTCTCAAGTAGAGACTAAGTCAAATACGTATAAACTAATGTTTTCAACCATTAATTCTATAATTAAAGCAAGAATAAGGCTAAATAATAAACACCCAACCATAAACAAGCCCTACATCAAACACCCATTGGGCTCCCACACTGGGGTTGTGTCACAACCCTAGCTAAACATCTAGCTACTCATAGTGAATATTGAAGAAAATAAAGAAGAAAAGATGATAAAACTCATATTGCAAGATTAATAGATGAAAATCCAAAGTTAATAAGAATGGTTGTATCCGCAAAAGATAAATTTGGCTTTCCATCCAGATAACCTCGTTTGTATTTTTTTAATGAAATAATCAAAAATGGAGAATTTGAACAACACCTGCAATTGGCATCGTATAGGCCCCCAAGGGAGCATGGTAAACATGAGTAAATCAAATGTTTGCCATCAGATAACATTTAATGAAGAATATTTCCTAGCATTAAATGGGCAGCTGTTGCAGAGAATATTTGCATTCATGGTCTACCGTTACATATTCATCAATGGCCCCTTTATTATCATTTAAGAGGGGCTTGATCCCAGGATATTATTTCCCTAGGTATAGATATAAATAGTAGGCTTAACAACCACTGTAAAGAAGAAAGTTATTGGCAAAACCTATGCTATATTTCACTCTCAATCTTAATCTGATAACTTTATTTGCTCCTTTACATTGTTCTTATTTCTTTCCTCGGACCCATTGCTCTTGGATCCAAGCTTGTCATTCCCTTCAATTTTAAACGCTAAGTATTATTTTTAATCTTGTTTATTTATCATTTTATGATCAAATCAGTTCACTTGTCTATAAACCACGTGACAAATTCAATTGTACCATTTTACGAGTAAATAGTTTGGCGCCCACTGTCGGGCTCAGGCAGTGACGAGCGCAGAACATACACTTAAATATGCTCGCTAGTCGAATATAGTATAATATAATATCGTATCCACAAGGATTGGAGATAAACAATATTTTCGTAGTTTATAGCTTGATTATTATCCGAGATGCTCAACAATTAAGGTGTTGTGATTTAAACTAAAATTAACTAAGAGTCTAAACTATTAGCTAATGATAATCGATGCAAGTAATGAGTAAAGAAAGCTATCAATGTGAGAAGATAAGGGTTGACAGGATAGGTGCAAGACACTTGTTTGGGATCTAACTCTAGATGATTCACTTCTAAGGTTAAGTGAGTCTCTCGAATTCACTTAATTATTTGTTCACACGTTCAGCAGAAACTCCTCTTTCAATTAAGTCTCAACCTCACAATATGAACTAAATTAAGCTCGGTGAAGATATGCACAAATTTGTAGTGGATTGGTCTTTTGGAAAACCTTTTTCGATTATTCTCCTAACTAGGTTAATCAACAATTCAACTATCCTCTTTCAATAACTAAGACGAATTAATGAATTTACCCAACAACATATAATGCAAATATATCACAAGTTATGCCTCTTTCGATTACATGAACTATTGAATGTAGATGCAACAACTAAAACATCCAAAACAATTCAATACATAAACTTGAGTTATTACGCACGAACAAATATCAATACACCAAATCCATCAAACCTTAAAGAGGACTACTCCATGGATATAGAGTAATTTCTTCACAAACAAGTTTAAGTTAAAGAAAAGCATAAAACAATCCAAACTCATGTCTTGAATGATGAAACTTTGTGCTCTTTCTTCTCAAAATTCTCCTTAGGTCTTAGATGTGTCAAAAGTCCAGAAAATATTGTTTTCCATGTATATATACCATGTAGGGTCGGGCCCAAGCGAAAGCACATTTATGAAAAATAGGACTCCTTCCAAAGTTAAATGTGCACGACCGCGCATCCGGGAGTGTGCTCGTGCATATGGCCATGCACTTTGGCCAGAACACTGCCGAATTGTGCGCCCATTGCACGATCGCGCACCTGGGTGGCCAGAACACTGACATAAATTTACATTGCTGCGTCGCCCTAGTGCATTTTTTCAGTAGTTGATTCTTCCTTGAATTTTGACATCCAACAGTGATCCTTAAACACCGAACATGATCCTGACTTATTCCTTTGGGATTTTATTCAGACTTCAAAGATCCAAATAACTCTAATTAGTTCCAAAATATTTACATAATTCGGAATCACTCCTACAAGGCATAAAACACAAAATTACTGCAAAACACTAGCGATTAAAGCTCAAACACAATTAAAATGTAGTCAATTAGAGTGCAATAAGCGACTAAAACCCGAGATTATATCCTACCATCAACACCCCACACTTAAAATATTTCTCGTCCTCGAGTAATAAAACTACACTTTATAAAGACACGACCTTTTTAAATGACTCTCCTAACTCATCACACCAAGAGTATTCAAAATAGACTAACCACAATAGTGTAACATCATCACCTGAAGATTTGACTAGCAAGTACCACTCATTATTTACAACTCACTCACTTACTCTAACCTAGAGGTCAATGATATTACCTTTTCTTCATGAATCAAGTGTCCTCACACAACCATAGAGAGTAGTTTGACACACAATAAAATTTAAGAATAATTAGGAACTCAAGATGGAAAGAATTCACTCACTCTCAAAACAACATTTATATGACTCAAAGATGAACCATAGGCTTGCCCGTAGTGTAATACTCTACTAATTGAGCTCATTCAGTCAAGGATCAAGTAGGACTTTAATTGGTTGTAATGTAAGCTGCGGGACGGGTAGGATTCATTTGGATATAAGAGTGACTACATCTCCCTAAGCACTTTAATACATATATATATTTTTTTAAAACCCCACACTTATATCAAACCATAACTCCACCTTCACATCAATATAAATTAACTCCCTACTTCCTTAAGTACAATTACATAAAGAGTTACCACTATCAAAGAACATTTTTTCACAATCATACAATTATTTGTTTCTTTCTTTTCTTATTTAATTTAAGTGGCTTGTACTTTTTCAAAACAATGCACCTTTCTCCTATTTTAATAGTTCCACTCAAAAGTCAAACTAACCATCTCACACTTCCAACTATTACAAAGTTCATAACAAATTCAAGTGCTCATTAGAGGTAAAAGGTTCAAATAGATGATCAATTAAAATAAATGGGTAAGGCTTGTAATGTGGTTGCCAAAGAAGGTTCAACCATCTCAGGATTACAGGCTCAACGGGGTTAACTAAGATACATAACAACTAGGTGGGTAAAAGCATATAACTAGATAAACAATTTAATGCCTATATCACTTCCAAGACTAAACAAAACTACCATTTCGCTTTGCAAACACACGAGGAAAGTTATAGACATCAAGTGCAATGCACAGAATAACACAAAAAACCTCACACACACATGGCACATAACTCACTCAAGATTGGATTATGAAGACTCTCTAGTCAAAGTAGTTAAGCAAAGTTAATATCACACAATTTTAAGGTACTTATGCAGGAGTAAAAAATTGAGCCTAAGCATCACAACTATAGCACTCACTATTTTTAAGGTATAATATAGTCAAGAGATATTGCTTCCAATTCAAATAGTAACACAAGATTTTCTACTCCTAACAAAAATAAAAACTAATTACACCCGGTTCAAACAAAACCCTTGGAAAAGAACCACGACATAAAGAAAAATCAAGGGGAAATTAATACACTACCTAACAAAAGAAAATATTTTTGTCTTTTTCTTTCGACTTTATACCTCAAGAAACCTGTCGAATGATATTCATCGTCGGGAAAAATAAAAAATTTAAAATTTTAATGTTTTTTTTAAATTTTTTTCTTCTATCTCTAACTACTACAACTAACAAAGGTAAAACTAAAACTACTATACATACAACATACAACTATCCGCCAGCCCACACTTTAAATCATTGCATGTACCTATGACAAACAATTAAAAAGCATAAGGTAGAGGAAACTTCCCTGAATATTTAGTCGAGGGAAAGTGGGGATCCACTCTTATCGCCCGAACTAGTACGCACATCCATGGAAAAAACTTCTTCTCATCCTTCTTAGGGTACACCCCACACTTATCTATTGAACTATTCACTTTCCACTCAATACTTACCGCTGGTTTCTCTGTTTTCAACCCTATCTCTACATTCATTTCGAAAGTCACCGTCTCCTCACCCACTCTAAGAATGAGTTTTATATCATTTATATCCAATATTTCTCTACTGTTGCTAAGAATGGTCTTCCAAGGATGAGGGGAACCTCCTTATTCTCCTCCATCTTCACTACTATGAAATCCACAGGAAATACGAACTTATCTACCCGAACCACAACATATTCCACTATCCCCTCGGGTATTATAGTTGTTTGGTTGGCCAACTGCAAGGATATTGGTGGTGACCTTATCTCTCCAATCTTATTCTCCAACTTCCTATAATAAACAAAGGCATTAAATTAGTTGAGGCACCAGAATCGCAAAAAGATTTATCAAAGTTAAGAGTGCCTAAAGAGCAAGGTATAGTAAAACTTCCTGGATCTCCACACTTTTGGGGAAATTTGTTTTGCAAGATTGCACTGCAATGCTCTATGGGCTTGACCACTGAAGTCTCTTCTATGTTTCTTTTCTTTATAAAAATCTCCTTCAAGAATTTGGCATAAGCTGGCATTTGGGAGAGCACTTATGTGAATGGTAAATTTACATTGACTTGTTTCATCATATCCAGAAATTTCTCAAGCTGCTTGTCCAACTTTTCTCTATACAACTTATAGGGAAAATGTAGAGCAGGCATGTGCTTGCTCTCTTCATTAGATTCCTCCCTTCTTGAATTTCCTCCTTCTTCTTTTTCTCAGATCCCTTCTTACCTTTCTTCTTTTATCAATTTCAATTTTTAGCTGCTCTCCACTTTCTTTTTCAGGCAAAACTCTTTTTGTATTAGAGTGGTATATTTCAAAACTTGCTTACTTCTCAAAGTCTCAACATTCATTGTTTCTCTGGGATTCTTTTCGGTATCAGCCGACAGAGTACCTGGGGTTCTCTCAGACAATATAGTGGCAATTTGCACCACTTGCTTCTCCAAGTTTCGAAACCCTGGGCCAAGTTCTTTGGTAGAAGCACCATGAGCATCTAGCCTCTCACTCATCTTGACAATAAAGTACTTCATTAGATCTTCTAGCCTAGGCTGATTGGATTGTTGGGGTTGAAACTGTTGCCTTTGCTGATTTTGGAATCCTGGAGCTCCTTGTCCCTGGAACCTAGAGTTATTTTGTTTAAATGCATTTGCAGTACCCCCAGGTGAACTCCATGAAAGACCATGGTGCTTCTGACCCATTGCATTGAAGTTATAATTCCCAACATTAACTTCCTCAGTTGAGGCTTGACACTCATGAGTAGGGTGTCCTCTTCCACATATATCTCAAGCTGTGTGGGGCTCATTGTGTATCGAGGCTAAGGTAATATTCCTTATTTCCTCGGCCATGGCATCAAGCTGTACCTGCACAAATGTGTTAGCATCAACTTGGTGAACATCAGTTGATCTTCTTCTTTCTGCAATTTCCGAGTCCACTGATTTGCATCCTCAGATAACTCATCTAGAATTATTACTATCTCCTCTGGAGTTTTCTTCATCAACGAACCTCCAGCTGTATTGCTCAATGTTCTGCGTGAGGCCTATGTCAATCCATCCTAAGAGTCCAGAAGTTGCATCTAAAGTTCAATTCCACTATGTTGATACTTTTGCACTATCTCCTTAAACCTCTCCCAAGCTTCAAACATAGTTTCAGTCTCGTTCTGGTAGAAGTTATGGATTTCTCTTCTAAACTTGCCCGTCTTAGCTGATGAGAAATAGTTGTCAAGAAATTTTCTGGTCATCTCATCCCATGTTCTAATTGATCCATTAGGCAAGATTCGAAGCTAGTGCTTTGTATAGTCTTTGAATGTTAAGGGCAATGCCCTAAAGTAAATTTCATCTTGTGACAAACCATTGTATTGAAATGTGTTCATAATCTCCTCGAATTTCATCAGATGATTATTTGGATCTTAATTTTTCTTTCCTCTGAGACACAACTGTTTTGAAGAGTTCGAAGCAACCCCTGCTTTAACTCAAAATTGTTAGCTGCAACAAGGTGGTCTTACACTTGATAAGCCTTGGTTGTCGAGTGGTCTAACATAATCGCCTAGTTGTCTCTAATCACCGGGAGCTATATTTTCGAAATGGTCTGCACCCATAGGTTGATTTTGAGCAATTCTCCGAGATCTCTCCTCTTCATGGACAAGTTGTGCATTTTGAAGAGCTGTTTCTTCAGCATCCCGTGCAACTTTTTATCTTTGCTGGGCTCCCTCTTTTGCAACCAAATCAACATTATCATCATCTTCAGCCATAATTTCTTTGGTCGAGGATTTTCCAACCTTTTCTCTATTCTCGGGGAGATTTATTTCCTTCTTCACCTCTCGTAGTTGTTCCTCAATTTCTGGCTCGTAAGGTAGCACTTCCTTCCCAGAGGATCGAGTTATGCACAAATCTAACCTGTAGCCTGCACATAGTTAAGGAACACCAAACATAAAAGGAGAAAAATAAAATAAAAAGAAAAACACATGAATTAGCACTACAAACTATTTCCAACACTATTGATTGCCAATCCTCGGCAATAATGCCAAAATTGGCAAGCACAAAACACACACTTAAATATGCTCGCTAGTCGAATATAGTATAATATAATATCGTATCTATATTTATAAAGACTAATCCACTACGAATTCGTGCATATCTTCACCGAGATTAATTTCCTTCATATTGTGAGGTTGAGACTTAATCGAGAGAGGAGTTTCTGCTGAACGTGTGAACAAATAATTAAGTGAATTTGAGAGACTCACTTAACATTATAAGTGAATCATCTGGAGTTAGATCCCAAACAAGTGTCTTGCACCTATCCTATCAACCCTTATCTTCTCCCTTTAATAACTTTCTACTCATTACTTTCATCGATTGTCATTAGCCAATATATTAGACTCTTAGTTAATTTTAGTTTAAATCACAAAACCTCAATTGATGAGAATCTTGGATAGAAATCAAGCTATAAACTACGAATATTGTTTAACTCCAATCCAAACCTCTTTTGATTATTCACCTAACTAGGTTAATCAACAATTCAATTAGTCTGTTTTAATTACTAAGAAGAATTAATGAATTTACCCAACAACATATAATGAAAATATTTCACAAGTTATGCTCTTTCAATTACATGAACTAGTGAATGTAGATGCAACAATTAAAACATACAAAATGATTCAATACATAAACTAGAGTTATAACCCACGAACAAATATCAATACACCACATTAATCAAACCTTAAAGAGAACTACTCCATGGATATGGAGTAATTCACCATAAATAAGTTTAAGTTAAAGAAAAACAACAAACGATCCAAACTCGTGTCTTGAGTGAGGATTGAATGATGAAATCCTTTTGCTCTTGCTTCTCCAACTTTTCCTTAGCCTCCGTAGGTCTTACATGTGTTAAAAGTCCAGAAAATACCGCTATTCCATGCGTATATACAAATTAGGGTCGGGCCCAATCGAAAACACCTTTTCCTACATGAAACAGGACACTTTCTGGAGTTGGACGTGTGTGGCCGCACACCTGGGAGTGTGCTCACGCTTATGGACGCACAATTTGGCCATGTGCGCACAGTGCGTGCTCGTACACCTGGGTGGCCTCTGAATTTTGCCAACATCTGACATAAATTTACACTACTGCGTCTCACTAGTGTATTGGTTTAGCAATTTATTTTTCTTTGAATTTTGACGTCCAACAGTGATCCTCGACCCCCGAATATGATCCCGGCTTATTCCTTTGGGTTTTTACTCAGACTTCAATATTCCAAATAACTCGAATTAGTTCTACGATATCTACATATCTAGGAATCACTCCTACAAGACATAAAACACATAATTAGTGCCAAACACAATTAAAACGCACTAAATTAGAGTGCAATAAGCGACTAAAACCTGGGATTATAACCTAGCATCAGACAGTTGCGTAATTGAATTGATCTTTGTGTTTATTACTAACTTGTTTGATTTAAGTTCTTTAGCAAGAAATCAAAAATGGAAGCTAATGATGTCAACATTGTACACAACATTGAGGGACATAAGAATCTGCCTCAACATGAGGATTCAATCAGTGACACCCGCAATGAGGGGAATGAGGAAACTCCGGTCCATGGAGGATAGTACCCCCGACATGTATGTGAGCCAAATCCTGATGACGCGGAAGTGGAACACGTTGCGGAAATAATCAGAATCTTAAGCGAGCAACAAAAAGCCATCATGGGCCACCTTTCAAGACAGGATCAATTGATGATGATGGAATTAAAGAAAACATTGTCCGACGCTTATAACCATGCAAATGAAAGGGCCCGATTCCTTCCAGCGCTCCTACAAATCAAACGACTCAAAAAGTTGATAACAACATCCCAAGGGGTGAGGTCAATTTTTATCGTGCCGAGGGGACGGATAGCGGATCTGGTAACGATAATAGTAATGATCCCTTATAAATTGAGATCATGAGATTTATGAGGGAAATGAATGAACAGATGGATCAAAATGCGAAGGAGTTTCATGCTCGAATGGATCAGATTCTTGGTGCACCACTAGTTTTGAAGGGTCCATATTTTAAAAAAATACACTCAGTTGTCGTTTAAGCCAATCTCAAAACCAAAGTTAATTCTGAAGAGGTTCAAGATGTCGGACACCAAAGTTAATAGGACTTAGGACCCATAAGAGCACATCACAACTTATACCACGGCTGTCAAAGGGAATGACTTGGCTAACCATGAGATCGAATCAGTTCTATTGAAAATTTTTGGAGAGACCCTTACAAAGAGGGCCCTGGCATGGTATTCACTCTTACCCTAACATTCAATTGACTCTTTTTAGATGCTTGAATATTCCTTCATAAAGACCTATGCCGGAGCTAGAAAGGTCCCAGCCAGAAAGGCGGATATATTTTGGATCACTCAAGGTGAGTCCAAATTATTGCGGGAGTTGGTGATCAGGTTCCAGAAAAAAAGAATCATGCTACCAAATATACCAGATGAGTGGGAAGTGCAGGAGTACACAAAGGGTTTGAATTTGAGGAGCTCTAATGCCTCCCTAAAGCTGAAGGAAAGCATGCTCGAATTCCAAGCAACCACATGGAAGGATGTTTATAGCCCCCATGAGTTGAAAATAAGGATAAAAGATGATCAGCTCGGGTTCCCGACATCAACCAAGGGATGGACCGAGACAAGAACCAGGATAAGTTCAAAGGTGATTTTGATACGGAGAGAAGATCTTCTAATGGCCGGTTCTTGCCATACGAGAGAACCGAAGGATGAGGCAACAAGGGGTTTTGGTCCTTGGATAGGTTTTCTTCCGATTGAAGAACTGACCATGGCTAGAACAACAGATCATGGCAAGAAAAAGAGGTACCTAGGGCCCGTGATTCCACATATCCGAGGTTGTCATATTACAATTTCAGCATCAACGTAGTGGAATTGGTATCGGCGATGAGGAATATAAAAGAAGCACGATTCCTGAAGCCAATTAGATTAAATCCCAGCTAGAGGGATCCTAGCTCATGGTGATAATATCATGGGACTCACGGCCATAGAGCTGGGGACTGCGGGTATCTACGTGAAGAGGTGGCGATGTTGTTGAAAAAGGCCCATCTCAGGGAGTTCTTGAGCGACCGAGCCAAGAACAATTACGGCCGTAGATGGGACAATGCGGAGCCTTTCAAGATAGGAGAATACCCTCCTAGGTTGACTATCAACATTATTTTTGGATGGAATGAAATCAATTGTGTAAGCTTCTCGGCGGCAAGAATACAAAGGTATCAGTGACTCACAACAAGAGACTCCAAGAGGTCACCGAAGACGATATCACCTTCATGGAGGAGGACACTGGTAGACTTCTTTCTCCACATAATGATGCCCTGGTAACTCTCTCAATGTCTTAGATTTCAAAATTACGCATGTTTTGGTTGACTCAGGAGGCTCATCCAACTTCATTCAATAGAGAGTGCTAGAAAAAGCAAAGTTAACCAGAAGCATCATGCCAACGACAAAACGCCACGTTAGGCTCAACTTTCCAAGTGTGACAACTCTAGGAGAGATACTTTTTCCCACGAATGCCGAAGGGGTAATCAAGACCACTATGTTCGAAGTGGTCGATGGCAACATGGGTTATGAAATAATCCTCGAAAGGCCATGGTTACATGAGAAAAAGTTCGTACCCCCAACATATCATCAACTGCTCAAATATTTGACCCCTAAGGAAATCAAATAGATAAGAGGAGTTCAACCTACACCAAGAAAGATGAACACATTAGTTTCTAGTATCAAAGGGAAGGAACCCAACAAATAACAATCATTGTAACTGACGCCTTCTCCACTAATTAATGAAGATGAAGGCGAGGAGTCTTCGGAATCCCATAAGGTGCAACCAAGTCCACTATAGAAGAACTCTAACAAGTGGCTTTATTCGAAGAATTATTTGAAAGGAAGTTTCACTTGGGAACAGGAATCAATCCCGAGCTTAGGTCAATATTTATTAATTTCCTTAAAGCTAACATTGACTGTTTTTCATGATCGCAATCGGATATGACATGTATCCTATTAGAGGTAGTCGTGCACAACCTAAGCTTGGATATAAATTTCCCATCGGTAAGGCAAAAGAAATGCCCGATAGCCGAGGTTAGAAACATATTCTTAAAGAAGAGGTAACTCGACTACTCAACATCGGTTCGATCTGGGAGGTAAAATGTCCCGAATGGTTATCTAACATAGTTGTGGTCCCAAAGAAAAATAATAAGTTTAGAATGTGCGTTGATTATTATGACTTAAATAAGGCCCCTAAAGACTCGTTCCCACTGCCAAACATTGATAAAATGATTGACGCAATGGTCGGGCACAAGTTAATGTGTTTCTATGATGCTTATTGCGGGTACAATCAAATCAAGATGCACCCGGAGGATCAGGAAAAAACTTCATTCATAAAAAACTTTGGCACATATTGATATAATGTGACGTCATTTGGGATTAAAAATGCCAGAGCCACTTACTAGAGGCTCGTGAACAAGATGTTTGAAAAGCAAATAGGCAAAATAATGGAAGTATATATTGATGGCATGTTATTCAAGTATTTGAATGCAGGTGATCATTTGAAACAACCTCCAAGAATCATTTAATATCTTGAGGAAGTATAACATGAAGCTCAATCCGAAAGAATGCACGTTCGGGGTTGGCTCTGGTAAGCTCTTGGGATTCCTGGTCTCACAACAAGGGATTGAGATGAATCCCGACAAAATTAAAGCCGTAAAAGACATTTAGGACCAGCTAATGAGTGTAAAAGAAGTACAAAGACTAACCGAAAGATTGGCTACTTTAAACAACTTCATCTCCCGATCGTCGAAAAAATGTCACCGCACCTTCTCACTTTTACAGAAGAAGAACAATTAAGTGGACTCCAGAATGCCAGCATGAATCGAAAGACTTGAAACGCTACCTCTCAAGCCCTCCGCTATTATCAAAATCGGGGGAAGGTGAAATTATTGATATATCTAGCAGCCTCGGAAGTAGCGGTAAGTGTCATTTTAGTCCGGGAGGACGAAGGTACGCAATTCTTGTCTATTATGTTAGAGACTCGCTATCCGCACCTCGAAAATTTGGCCTTACCTCTCTTAGTCGCCTCTTCAAAGTGTAGGCCTTATTTTCAGTGCCACCTGATAGCCGTGGTGAAAACTTTCCTTTTGCTGAATGTTCTTCACAAGCCTGAGTTGTCAGGCCGATTAGCTAAATAGGCAGTCAAGATTAATTAATTTGATATTGAGTATAGACCTAGGACTATAATCAAGTCGCTAGTTTTGGCCGACTTCGTGGCCAGTTTCAGCCCCAGGTTAATGCCCCTAGCTGCTAAAGAGGTGATGTTGGCGTCAGAAACGACATCAGGAGTTTGGACATTATTTATTAATGGATCTTCCAATGTAAAGGGTCCGGGCTCGGGGTGGTTATAGTCATGCCCTCGGGGGAAACCATGAGGCAGGCCAGTAAGACCGTTCTATTAACTAACAATGAAGCCGAGTATGAGACTTTAGTTGCAGGACTCGAATTGGCCTAGGCACTTGCTTCGAGGTCATAAAGATCAAATGTGATTCCTAGCTATTTGTAAACCAAGTGTACGAGATTTTTGACGCAAAGGAAGAACGCATGAAACAATATTTGATTAAAGTTCAGACATTGCTTGCACGGTTCAGGGAGTGGTCGATCACACACATTCTAAGAGAAGAGGAGGAAGAAGCCGATACATTGGCCAATTTAGGGTCATCTAAGGAGATGAAATGATCTAACTCCTATAATGTCGTTCAACTTATGCGTTTAGTGATGGATGTGTACGACTATTATGGAGTGAATACAACCAACATTTTAAGACTATAGGAATATGTATGTCGAATATCTTCGGCTTGGGAAGCTTCTCGAAGACCCAAAGGCATCCCGGGTACTGCACATCAAGGAGGTTTGTTACTACCTTATGTAGAAAATTGTATAGGAGGTCGTTAAGAAATGCGACAAATGCTAGTGCTATGACAATTTGTGCACCAACCAGCAAAAATCTTGCATTCGGAACTGTCCCCCTGGCCGTTCATGAAATGGGGGATAAATATAGTTGGCCCACTTTCACCAGACACCGGAAAGGTAAGATTCCTTTTAATTTTAATCGATTGCTCCACTAAATGGTTTGAGGTAGGTATTTAACAAAAGATCGGTGAGTGCGAGGTAATCGATTTCCTATGGCAACATATAATCTGCCAATTTGGAATACCAAAGGAGATTGACTGCCATAGTGAACCATAGTTCATAGGCTCTAAAGGAACAAATTTCTTGAAGATCTGAAAATCAAGAGGATTACATTCTCACCATACCATCCAAGCGCTAATGGATAAGCGGAGTCAACTAATAAGGTGATTATCTAAAGCCTAAAAAAAGTTTAGAATCTACTAAAGGCAAGTGGCCTGAAGAGTTACTGGGCGTGCTATGGTCATACCGGACGACGACAAAGTCTAGTACGGGAGAGACGCCTTTCTTTCTCATATATGGTGGGGAAGCTCTGTTCTTAGTGGAAGTAGGAGAACCAACCTTATGGTTTTTCTGAGCAAACAAATAAGCAAATAATGAGACATTGTTGGTGAAGATGGACCTACTCGATAAACGCAGGTGCTTGGCACACGTGAGGATGGTGGCTCAGAAGCAAAGGATGGAGAGATACTATAATCGGAGGGATAGTCTTTATTTCTTCAAATTTGGGGATCTGGTATTTAGAAAGTGACTCAGAGCTCTTCGGAAATCAACGTTGGTGAGCTAGGTCCGACATTGGTAGGTCCTTACCAGGTTTTGGCTATAACCAGTAAAGGATCGTACGGGATAGAAAATAAAGATGGAGTCAAATTGTCCAGCAATTGAAACGTGACTCACCTCAAAAGGTATTATTGATGATGGATGCTATCAATACTGAAAGTATGTGCTACACTCCTTTTCCTTCGACTAATTTTTGTCCCAATCAGGTTTTTCTAGCAAGGTTTTTAACGAGGCAACAACAAAAAACATACTACGAGAGGAGCGTCATAGGCAAGGTTAAGACTCTTAAATGACATGGCATTGAAATGATAAATCACTACAGGATGGTTAAATAATCTTTAGCTCAATGGAAAGTTCCTAACAGGAAGCAAAGCTTGCCATCAGATCAAATACTATTCAGCCTTTCACAATTGTCTCATCCAGCAAAACTTCCAGTGTTCCAATTCGTATACTTCGCATTCGAACATTGGATGGAATAGTATAATATACGGCAACAAGATTTCCATGAAAACTATGGACTGCTAGTACCGAAAGAAACAATGTCTCATCGATATCGGGAATTGCATAGCCAGTCTCGTAGAAATAAGTTGTACAAGTTAGCCACATGTATTGGCTGTTTCTTTCTTTTAGCAAATGAATGTTGGATGTTCTTATAAATATAGAAGGAATAAAATAAAGTCCTTTTATTTTTATCTCATTTCTTGTCCAAACAATGAGTTGATTTTATCCTTTGTAAGTTAACAAAAACTTCAAATGCTTGTGCCAAAAGGAACAGGAGACGTCCTAGTCAAGAGCACCGTAAACATAAGAGGGCCCTCTATTATGAAACCCTCATAGAAAATGGTTGATTTTGGAAGAATTTCATGTCCGGAATCATAGGTTATAGGAAAAAAATATACTCGAAGCCTAAACTAATTCGATGCAAAAAGCATAAATTTTTTACAATACTTAAGCAAAAATCTTCTTTATTCATCAATATGCCAAACCTGGTAAAAATTTTGGCATAATCACAAAAGAACAAAAGAAGACAACAAAGGAACAAAGGGAAAAAATCTAAGGATTGTCGGCGTCGGATCCCCAGGGGAGAAAGGCATCTACGTCCCCCCGGTGAACCTGGGCCTTCATCATCATTCTCTTCAGCTTCAACCTTGGTTCCCGAATACTCGAAATTGGTGACAGGTTGAGTAGGGAGATATTCTTGAGCAGTTAACTCCAATGCTCAGGCCTTAGCGATGCAATCATCAATATCAACGATGCTCACTTTGGTCTCTTCCAAGGGTTTTCTCCTCATATGATACATAGCATACGTATTTTTGAATATGAGGGAATCCCCTTGGTACTGGAGCTTTGACTTAAGCCTGTCATCCTAGGCATGAAGACCACCCCTCTCTGATCTTGTGGTACCAAGGCTAGAATCAAGATCACGGATTGTAGTTATGTGAAGCCAGTTTTGATCCATGTTCTTCTTAAACCTCTCCTCCATACTAGCCCTCTTCTCCTTGAAAGCATTATCCTCTTGGGTTTTGGAGCTCATGGTAGCCTCCATGTTACTCACTTGATCAACGGAGGTAGATTTGTGCTTGGCAGCAGCAAGCAAAACATTTTGAAGTTCAATCCACTTAGCCTTAGAATCTTGGAGTTGTGCATGTGATTAAGTGGCTTCTTGGGAGTGGGCCATCACTTATTGACCATTTTGCTGCAGGCGCCTCAAGCTCGCCTCCCTCAGCAGTCTTTTCCTCAAGAATAAGGAGGCGCACAATATATTGATTCCTTTTAGCCAATAGTTGATACTATTCAAAGACACGTCCTTATTTCTCAAGAATCAATCTATGGATTCCCTCGGAAGCAAGGAAGTTGTCTTGTAAAAAGTATATCGACATTAGGAACCCATTACAACAGATAAGTAGAAAACAAGCAATAAGGAAGCACGTACAATACCAATACCGTGTTTTCCATTGCATTATTTAACACACACTCCCCCTAAAGGGAGTTTATTTTCTTCTCATCATTATCTGAAGACCATGGCTTCAGGTAGTTGGCAAGCTCCACCGGCTGGGACGACAAGTGACACCCCATCGAAACTGAAAGAGTGGAACTCCTTCTCCCCCGGGGATATCGAGAAGGGGTGAGTAATTGTGCCCAAATTCCCGTGGTAGAGAGACCAGGGAGGAGAAGAACCCTCCTCAAGAGCGTGTGTTACCGCTGGAGGAGATGCAGTGGGTGCTGGTGGTGAAGGTGCAGCTGCTGTAAAGTGGCGTTAAGTTGTTGATGTTGAAGGTTGCGAAGTAGCTGCATCACTGATTGTTGGTTGCTTAGATCCCAACAAAAGAGGCCCGGGGTCCAAGCTCATTTGACCAGAAATAACAACGGGGACAAGACAATAGGATTGACATTATCTACTAGATCTATCTCGCCCCAAGGTGCTTGGACATCTTCTTTAGTCGATCCTTGAAGCTCTCATTGCAAAGCTTCTAGTTGAGCCGATGAAGATCATTTTTTTCTTTTAAAGGGAAGCCTCTTCATCAATGGCTTCCCCGTTATCTTCAATAACCACTATAACCAGTGGCTGTCTTTGTCGTGGCCTTATTTATTTCCTTATTCTTATCCTCAGTAAGGTAAGAACATCACCTTTTTGGTTGCTTGTTATCTAGATAGGGACTCCGAGATGAAGTGCCTCCACCGGAACCAGATCCGAGGGCATCTCTTTGAGCGAGAGCACTTTGTAGAAATCTCACAGCCTCCGTAGGGTGAGCCAAAACATCAACCTTGGGGCATGTGACAGAGCCCCGCGGGAGTCCTAAATTAATTAAAAGATGCAGTTAGCAAATTTACTTATGTTCATACAGAGTCAGAAGGAAGAAGGACCCAATTTACCATGGTTCTTGTCCTTCAACACATATTTGGGGGACATATCCTTCCACCAATGAGTTTCTAAAGTTATAATATCCATAATATAATGAACTCATTAGTCCAGGCCATGAACCCTTGGTAGTGTCCACCGAGTAGCTAAAACAATAGAAATAAAAAGGTCAACAACGACGAGAAACCATTTTTTTAGCGGAAGAAAAAGATGAATAGAGTAAAAACTTACGTGAACGATTCCATGATTCAAGAAAAGATGGAGTTGTGGCCGGAATGATATACCTGGATGCAATGATACCAAATTTCTCCTTCCATATAGGCTTACTGTCTTCATCCATGCTGGTGAGAGTGGCGTGGTGGCCACGTTTGTTTAAATTTATTACTCCCCCACAGATGATTGTGGGGGAGTAGAGATTCATCATGTGTGATAGGGTTAGGGTTTTTCCGTTCGCCATACAGAAGGGCCTACTTGTTCCGAGAAGACCTGGTACCAGTGGCAAAACTCCAAGATCACGGGGTCAAGCCCTCCGCTTAAAGAAAATGGACCCAAGGTGAAGGGATACATATAAATATACTGTTTAACCAAAGAATTAAACCCTTTGACTAAAGCTTATTTTTAAGATGAATATAGGTTACTGAGGTAATCGAGAAAAATGAATAATAGACAATATTGCAGAAATATAGAGAATCGAAGTTGATTGTATTCGAGAATCAGATGCCTTTACAAGCTGTATTCCCCTCCCTTATATAGGATATTCATATAACGTACGACTCTTGCTATGGTTACTCATTAATGACTAATTATGACATTAATGAGGCGTTACAAAGGATAACGGTAGTTGGGGTTCGGTTACATAACGTTCGGGTAATCAATTGTGGGTCCTTGAATCTGCCCCCAGCTTTGTCTAGATTCATTCTGACCGTGCCTCTCTCCCGTTTTGATCAAGTTGAGTTTCTCGTGGCTGATAAATTCGTGGGTTTACTGAACCGTGCCTCTTTGTATCGTACCTCTTCTGAGAACCACATCCAGCTATCGCGTTTTCCTGCGTCCACGTGACTGGTTGAGTTGTCAAAAGCTGGCTTACATGCGAAACACTTTTTTTTACCAATACAGATAGTCCCCCCACTTACCATATATTTAACGATTAATATTTGGTAAGTGGATATTCATTTATGGCGGGAATATTTTGCCGCTGCTTTTCCTTGAATCATTGTATCCTTCTCTATACCATAGGCGTCGTTTATCACTTCCATTTAATGCTCATACCACGTGTTCTTTTTGAATTGGTTCTGCATTTACTCGACACCTTTTAGGGCTTTTTGTGGCTGTGCCAGTTCTGAAGTGACATCTTCAATTATGACTTTTCATCATTATTTTCCTTTTTCTTCATGTTTGACGGTTGTCTTCAAGTATAAATACATATTTTCTTTTCTTTGCTTCAACGAAACACTTTTCTAACTTTGTCTTTTGTGAAGAACTTTCTTCTTCGCCTTTGTAAACATGTCTTCTTCAAACCAACCTGAAAGAGTAATAGATCTTGAAAGTTTAACGCCATCTTCTGCTCCGACTAGGAGTCGGGGGGGTGGGGGTGGTAGACTTAGAAGTCTAGGATCCACTCCTTCGAGGGGCTCCTCTTCTTCTCAGATAGTTCCTCCTCCTTCCACCAGATCTCCAGTTTCTCCGAGATTTAGGGTTTTTCGGTCTTTGTCTAGAGGTAGAGGCGAACGCCTTCGTGAGCCTGGGGTCGATGAAATTGTACCTGCTGAGTTTGTTTTTGCTAGGGATTGTCAAGTTTTTGTAGATCAATATTCTTCTCTTGATAGTGTCGAAAGATATCCAACCCTTATAACTGAGGGTTAGATTTCCCTTGTTCGTAGGGAGTGCTTTTGGAGGTCTAACTTTCCTGTCTATATTCCCAATAGTAATCAAAGAATATCGTTTTACAAGACGGGATATTCTTTTGTTTATACATATCTTTTCACTTTAGGGTTTAGACCCCCTATTGACCCAGTTATAATTGAATTTTGCCTTTTTTTCAATATCTGCTTAGGACAAGTTGGCCCACTTGTGTGGAGAGTTGTCACGTGTCTTAGGAGTTTGGCTTCTTTAGCCTCGGTTCCTCTTACCTTCAACCATCTTATTCACCTCTACTCTCCTACCTTATTTCGTGAAGGGGTTTTTACTCTGACTGCTAGAAGCAAAAAAGTGCTGGTAACCCCTGGAGATGATAAGGATAGGGGTTGGTACCTCTGGTATGTTTCTGTAACCACTGTTGGTTTAGTGGGTGAAGAAAATATTCCCTTCCTTGAGAAGTGGAATCGCGCACGTGAGTATGTTTTAGCTCACATTTACTTTTTCTTGTTTTGACTTGAGATGTTTTATTAACACCGTATCTGTTTTCTCTTCTCTCAGCAGTCATGAATACTGTTGAGAATGTCTCTGGTATTCGTGATTGGGTAGAAAAGTTGTTGTCTATTGCTCCTCCAGAAGAAAGATCTTGGAAGTACCTCGCTGGGAGGTATGGTTGGCAAGTAAAGACCCATGATAAGTGAAGCTCTTGTTCTTGCTTCTTTCCTTACTCGAGTCTTTTTTTTTGTCGTTTAACTTTCTTCCCTTTTAATAGGGTTCTCTGCTCGTGGGGTGTTTGCTTCATCTATCCCGAAGATGTCCTTGGCTCAGGCCCAGGAAATTATTGTCGGTTTATCTTCCTCGAAGAGGAAGATTAGTGAGTCTCGTTCCGTAGAAGAGGAAGAAGAGGGTGCTTTAGTGCACATGCCACGGAGAAGGTGAATGGTTTTAGATGATGAGCTTACAACCTTAACCTTGCCTTCCGTGTCTATGATTCAGCCCCCTGTCCTTGATGATGTTTCTCATTCCCCTATTCACGAGGGTGTTGATTTTGCTCCTGACGACGTCCCTTTGGCCGCTGTCTTTCCTGCTTCTTTGAGAGAAGCTGTTTTGTCTGTTCCTTTGGCTATTTCAACTTCTACTGTTGCTTTGCACGTAACTTCTTCAACTCTTCAACTCTCTGTGCCTGCTGTTTTGCCCGTGGCTTCTCCAGCTCCTCAACCTTCCGTGCATGTTGCTGTTCCATATCTGCCTGCTTCCATGCCTTCCGTTAGGGAAGTAGGGTCTTCCAGCAG